>ML253730.1:48188-63342 GCA_005239495.1 Nicotiana undulata | reverse complement strand
CTATTTTACTCAGTGCGATCGCAACCCCTCAGGTGCGATAGCACTGAACAATTTTCCAACAGCTTTCTCCAACTCTTCCGGATAGCCTCTAGTATAATGGTCATAACTTTTTGTACTAAAACTCCAAATTACAATTGGCTCCACTTTCTGAAAACTAGACATCAAGATCTACAACTTTCATTTTTGGATCATCTTCAAATTCCTTATAGATTGTGAGTTATAAGTTTCCAAAGTCGGGACAGTGCAGCAGAGAATTTACTCTGTGCGATCGCGGGAAGCCTTGTGCGATCGCACAGCACAATTAGATTTTTCTAAATTTTCTCTGTGCTAACGCATCCAAATCAGTACTATCGCACTATACACCCCTGAAGCCAAAACCCAGCAACTAGAAATGGCCCGAAACTCGCCCGAGACCCTCGAGACCTCATCCAAAACATACCAACACATCCCATAACATCATCCAAACTTAGTTGCACTCTCAAAACACCAAATCTAACATCAAAACACCAAATTTACATCGGATTCAAGCCTAAGAACTTTGATATTTCTAAATTCCACCAATGATGCCGAAACTATCCAAATCAACTCCGATTGACCTGAAATTTTGCACGCATATCCAAAATGATATTACAAACCTGCTCCAACTTTCGGAATTCCATTCCGACCCCGATAGCCAATTTTCCACTGTCGACCGAAAATCACCAAAAACTAACTTTCGCCAATTCAAGCCTAATTCTACACCGTACATCGCAAAATTATTCCGGGCACACTTCAAAGTCCCAAATCACCTAATGAAGCTATTCGAGCCATAAAATCTGCATTTTGAGGTCGTTTACCAAT
Organism: Nicotiana undulata; assembly: GCA_005239495.1. NCBI lineage: Eukaryota > Viridiplantae > Streptophyta > Magnoliopsida > Solanales > Solanaceae > Nicotiana > Nicotiana undulata. Next base: position 62,502 of record ML253730.1, on the reverse strand, counting down.
AAGTCAACTCTCAGTTGACTTTTCCTATTTTAAGGTTATTTTTAAGACTAAATGACTAAATTCTCACTACAACCATTCCGATTCCGAGCCTACCAAGTCTAACACATCAAGAACAGTATAACCAACCCATGACAAGTCAATAACAGTAATTTTTAATGCAAGTTCTACGTAACGACGGGTCGGGTCGTTACACCACCATAACGACAGCCGAAGGGACCATGTAGGTCTACGTCTCAATCACGAAAGGCACCAACCATATATCATAACGGCGGTCCTACCACCCCCTTGCCATTACGACGACCCATCTAGGCCGCAGACAGGGGCTCATCGAAACGAAAGAGGTACCTCCGCTGTTATCTGCTCACAATTTTTGTGCTTCTCCTTCTGAAATAGTCTACACCCTAGAGAATCTCGACCCCAAGGTGAAATTACCACAAAAGATTAAGTCCGACCCAAACACCAGAAAGTTGAATGCCCTCTATGAATTCCACCAGGAGCGAGGCCATAAGACCGAGGGTTGTATAGCCTTGCAGCAAGAGGTAGTAAACATGCTCCACCAAGAACATTTGAGGGAGCTGGTGAGTGTCCGATGAAGAGCCAATTTCACCTGTTGGCAGGAACAACATCAGGGACCCCCAAAACCGCCCTCCCTAGCTCGCACCATCCAAATGATCATCGGCGGAGGCGACAACGCGACGATCAATCACGTGAAATTCACAACCACCCACAAGTTGAAGCGGTTGATCACCCATGAACGGTATGACGACCTCGAAGAAAGTACATCTTTGACAAGTCAAATACCCAAGATTTGGCCTTTCCGCACTATGATGCTCTTGTCATTACTTTACGAATTTCAGAAACCGATGTAAAAGGATCATGGTAGATGACGGAAGCGGCACGTGTATTTTCCACCCCTGAGTTCTCGAACAAATGAAACTCGAGGATAAGATAGTACCAAGCTACATAACACTAACGGGTTTTAACAATGCAGTTGAACGAAACTTCCGGACAGATCACACTTCCCGTTTTTCCCGGTGGTGTCACCTTGGAAAAAACATTCCACGTCATGAATCAAGACATAGCCTACAACGCCATTGTAGGACGACCCTGGATACACGCCATGAGGACCATTTGGTCCAGCCAGTATTAGGTTATCAAGTTTCCCACACCGTGGGGAGTGTTCAGAATTCGTGGAGAACAACGCACAGCCCAAGAATGCTATCGCATCGCCCAAGACTGCACATACACTCAACAGTTGAAAGGAGAAGGCGCGGAGGCGTAGCAATTAGTGAGGTCGGGGTCAGGCGGCGACGGACAAAGAGACATCATCAAAGACCCTGACATCGTGGAAGCCACAAGATCAACAGTGGAAGATCTCGATCCCGTACAATTAGATAAAAGCGACCGTAACAAAATAGCCTACATCGGACACAAACTCCCAGATCCAGATAAATTCCATAAATTTTTAACTGACAATGTAGACTTGTTTTCCTTGTCCCATGCAGATATGCCAGGAATCCCGAAGGAAATTGCAACACATAAGCTGAATGTCGACCCACTCTACCCGTCGGTACGGCGGATCAGAAGAAATATCAATGTCACAATAAATGATGTTGTCCACGAAGAGGTAGAAAACTTTCTCGCAAATAGTTCTGTCAGAGAGTCAAAGTACCCCCAATGGGTGGCCAACGTGGTCATGGTGAAAAAGAAAAATGGCGCATGTGCGTGGACTTCACAGATCTGAATAAGGCATGTTCGAAAGATTCATTCCCATTGCCTCACATTGATCAACTCATCGACGCAACGGAGGGGCACGAGCTGTAAAATTTCTTGGACACCTATTAGGGTTACAACCAAATCCTCGTGGAGGAGGAGGACCAGGAAAAAATCACTTTCATCACCCACCAAGGGATGTACTGCTACAGAGTCATGCCATTTGGATTGAAAAATGCAAGGGCAACCTACCAGAGGCTAGAAACCAAAATGTTCAAAGAGCACTCGGCAAGACGATGGAAGTATATATAGACGATATGCTGGTCAAGTCGAAAAGGAAAGAGGACCACATTGACCATCTGAGGGAAGCCTTCAACATACTCAAACAGTATGGCATGAAGCTGAACCCCGAGAAATGCACCTTCGGAGTGACCTCAAGAAAGTTCATCGGCTTTTTGGTGTCGCAGAGAGGAATTGAGGTTAACCCCGACCAAATCAAGGTTATAGAGGGAATACCCGAAAATTTGGCCAGCAAGAAGCAGGTGCAAAAGCTGACATGCCGTATAGCAGCCCTGTCGAGGTTCATCTCACGATCCTCTGATATATGCCACAAATTCTTCGGCATACTCAAGAAGGACAACGGACTCTAGTGGAATTTTGAGTGCGTCAATGACCTAAGAGAATTAAAGGCATACTTGTCCCAGCCCCATTGCTCGCCAAGGCAGAACCCGGTGAACGTCTCCTAATCTACTTAGCAGTATCCGACGTTTCCTTAAGAGCAGTCTTTGTTAGTGAAAACAAAGGTACGCAATCTCCAATCTACTAAATTAGAAAAACTTTTGTCGACGCCGAAATGTGGTATCCTCACCTCGAAAAGCTGGCCCTGGAAATAGTCGTAGCTTCACGAAAGCTTAGACCTTATTTCCAATGCCACCCCATCCCGGTGGTCACGACCTTTTCCCTAAGAAGCATCCTACATAAACCCGAGTTATCAGGTAGGTTAGCTAAGTGGGCCGTCGAGTTGAGTGAGCACGATATAGTATATCAGTCGTGAATAGCGATAAATTCGCAAGTACTCACTGACTTCGTCGCTAAAATAATTCTTGAGGTCAAAAGGGAAGCCTCTAGTACTTCCCCTAAGTTACCCAACCTATGGATTCTATACACCGATGGCACCTCCAACGCATCAGGATCTGGGTTGGCACTCGTACTCGAGTTCCCACGGGAGAAGTCATCTTCCAGTCCATACGATGTCCTGATATGACTAACAATGAGGTCGAGTATGAGGTCGTAATTGCAGGACTAAAACTAGCTCTTGAATATGGAGGACGACGGGTCATCCCCCGATGTGACTCACAACTTGTCATCAATCAAGTCACAGGGACTTTCCAAATCAAAGAACACATGCTACAAAGATATCAGACTGAGATTCGCAAGCTACTGCCTGAGTTCGATGAATGCCAGCTCGACCAGATTCCTCGATCGCAGAACATTGAGGCAGACGACCTGACCAAATTGGCAACAGCTACCACGAACATGACCGAAAAAGATAACATGGTCACTCTCCTCCATTCATCAATAGATCTAATCGAGGTACGAACTATAAATATGATTTGGGACTCGCACAATCGTATTATCTCGTATTTGCAGGATAGAGTGCTCCCGCCCAATAAAAAAGAAGCAAAGAAGCTTCGAATGCAAGCGACCAGGTACAACATCCTCAATAGTGACTTGTACAAAAGAACGTTTAGAGGCACCCTAGTAAAATGCTTAGGGCCAAACCGAAAACGGCGCGTCCTCAAAGAAGTACATGAGATCCACTTCGGAGCTCATACCAGCAACCGAGCCCTCGTGAGATGTCTCATACGAGCAGGCTACTACTAGCCCACAATGAAAAAGAGGCCACCGACTTCGTCAAAAGGTACGAGCAATGCCAAAAATACACCCCCACGATTCACTAAGCAGGCGAGCACCTCCACTCAGTCACCTCGCCTTGGCCCTTCATCAAATGAGGAATGGACATCGTCGGAACCCTCCCAGCGGGACGAGGTAATGTACGATTCCTTTTAGTTTTAACCGACTACTTTTCAAAATTGGTGGAAGCAGGTGCGTTTGCCTAAATACGCGAGCAAGAGGTTATCACATTCATATGGAGAAATATCATATGCCGCTTCGGCATCCCCAAGGAAATCAGTTGTGACAACAGACCTCTGTTCACTGGGAAAAAGACCGCCGAGTTTTTCGAAAAAATGGCACATCAAGAGAATACTCTTCATGCCATATCACCCTGCAGGAAAAGGTCAGGCGGAGTCCTCCAACAAAACAATATTGAACATCATGAAAAAGAATCTCGAGAATGCCATGGGAGTGTGGCCAGAATTACTTCCATAAGTTCTATGGCATACCGCACCACGCCGAAAATGAGCAAATGAGAAATGCCATACTCACTAGTCTATGAGACTGATGCAGTAATACCGGTCGAAGTCGGTGAACCAAGTAAAGATACTCCAACGAGAGCGGTCCAAGAAATGATTAAAGTAGAAGGCAAGACCTCGAGGAAGCCGACAAGAAGAGAGACATGGCCTACATAAGAGTGATAGCTCAAAAACAGCAAGCAGAGCGATACTACAAAAAAAAAGACAAAGTCAGTCCACTCAAAGTCGGGGACTATGTACTCAAAGCCAAAACATAAGCGAGCAAAAACCCACGGTAAGGCAAACTGGGAACCAATTGGGATGGCCCATACAAAATCACGGCACCGGCAAGCAAAGGGTCGTTCCATATAGAAACAATAGAACTACTACCAAACAATTGGAACGTCGCCCACATCAAATACTTCAACTTCTAGAAATAGACGTCCCCCCAAGTCGTACTCTTTTTCCCTCACCCGAGTTTTGTCCCAATTGGGTTTTCTCAGGGAGGTTTTTAACGAGGCGACGAAGAGGGCGTCTCGAAGTTTAAGTGTTAAGTTCATCGCCCGGCCTATCGACTACTTCTCCAGGCCGACCGATGAAGGGACTAAACAGACTGGGACTTCTCGAATGTATGTACGAACTTAGCAGAAACATGAAAAACTCTCCAATTAATGTATAAACAAAGCAATATATGATGTTCTTACAGGACTCCACCAAGTTTACACATCACGCCAACGCGGGAAATGTACATTCGACCTCGTTCAAATCGACTTACATTCGACCTCGTTCGAATTATTTTCAAATCTACATTCGACCTCGTTCAAATCGACTTATATTCGACCTCGTTCGAATCACTTTTCAGATCTACATTCGACCTCATTCTAATCGACTTATATTCGACCTCATTCGAATTACTTTATAAGTCCACACTCGACCTTTTTCGATTCAACTTAAATTCGACCTTGTTCGAATTATTATTCAAGTCTGCATTCGACCTCGTTCGAACTATTATTCAAGTCTGCATTCAACATCGTTCGAATCGACTTATATTCAACCTTGTTCGAATTATTTTTCAAGTCTAACAATCGACCTTGTTCGAATCGACTTATATTCGACCTCGTTCAAATTATTTTTCAAGTACACATTCGACCTCGTTCGAATCAACTTATATTCGACCTCGTTCGAACAATTGTTTCAAGTCTACATTCGACCCCGTTCGAATCAAGTTATATTCAACTTCGACTAACATTCGACGATGTTCGAATGTCTTAACGACCGACGGCGTTCGAACCAACTAATAGTCAGGAACTCATACAAAGAAAGACATTCATAGAAAAGCGAAAAGGGCTGAAAACATATAACAAAAAGTAAATCATTCCATTCAAAACAAAACATCTTACAAAAGGCTTGAAAGACGGCCCCACAAAAAAGAAGAGAAAGGAAAGAACAAAAACTAAGTACAAAGACATCACACTGCATCATCTCCACCATCACCAGTGCCATAGGCATACTCATCATCGTACCAAGCATCAGATGCAAGCCCGTCCAAATCATCTTTGTCATCGTCTATTTCGGGCGCACCGGGGTCGTAACCGCAGGAGTCATGAGTTGCACGTGCCTTGACACGAGCATCCTCGAACTAAGCCTCAGAAGCCTTCCCAGCTGTCATCAGAGCCATATATATATCGAGTTGGGCCTCAGCATGAATCCACTTCTCGTACAACTCCCGTGACACACTGGGATAAATGGAAGCATGAGAGGTAGACGATTGGGCCTGCTGCTGCGCCTTCTCTGCCTTCAGGGCAGCAATCATCTTGTTCAGGCCTGACACCTCGGCCTCCAAACCACCTATCCGCTCTTCAAGCCTCGCTTCCTCAATCGTTGACGTTTGTGCTTCACTAGCCCGCTCGGACCTGAAGACACGGAGGGTACCCTCTAGTGCAGCCGCCTCCGCCACAGCAGCCATTCTAGCTCTCTCAATTCTCTCCAACTCTTCAGCTCTGACAGTCAACTCCCCCCTCAAGTCGATGGCCCTAGATTCACTCTGGTCGAGCTCGACCCGTAATGACGCCACCTGAGCCTGAAGATCGACATTTTTGGCCATCATGCCCTTGCTCATTTTGATCTCGTCATCCTTAGCTCTCAGCGTCCCCTCAATCTCGGTGCGCCTGCCAATGGCCCTCATGAGCTCACTGTCCTTATCCCTCATCTCCTCGTCTTTTGTTTCAGCTCATCACGAAGGACTTGGAATTGACTTTCCTTGCCGAGTATGCTGACTAGCGTTCAGTGCTTGGAACGGTATTTCCTATACCTAGTGATAGTTTATATGAGTCCACCAACTGTATAGAGACTTGGTCCTATACCAGTTCTCTCAGAGTTAATTACTAAAACAGTATGTAAATGAGGCACGGAATTTTTACATGGAAAAATTCCAACTTAAGGGGACAAAAACCACGACCTACACTGGTAGGATTTCAACTTCACTAACCTCTAAATCAACTATTACAAGCCACTTTGTAATGACTCTATTACAAAGACTTTAAACACACTAACTTGTAATACACTTATCGCAAGCCACTTTGTCACTCACTAGTTACAAAGACTTTAACCTATGACTAACTCTTAGTCACAACATAAACTCGGATGGTTTATGATTTTGGGTTTCCTAAAACAAAGCTTCTAAGAAAGCAAGATGGGAGTTACAAAAAAGAACAAAACACAATATTACAATTCAACTAAGGACACACATAGACTCGTAGTGGAACTGGTCCATAATGGAGTTGTCTTCTTGTTCTTGACACACTTGAGAATTCAATGCAAGATCATATCTTCAATGCTTGAGAGAATATTAGTAAATGCTCAAGTGAATGTCTTGTTTTCCTTACACCATGCTATTATACTTCAAAGACGTCCCAAGGATGATGTATATTCTTAGTTGGTACAAAATTCTTCCAATGGGAAGTGACTAGTGCAATGTTTCTGCACTGTAGCGTGCACAATTGCAGGTAGTCACTTTCTGCAACTGTTTTCCAACTGTAGAGTTGACTTGTACTACTGTCAGGGAAACATCAAGGGACCAGGTCCCTAAACTGTTTCTTGTGAATCCAAAAGTACACTGCCCAGATTACTTTGAGTCCATTGCTGAATGATTGTACCAGGCATGCATCAGGTCCTTTATCTGGTTCTATACAGAAAGTTTGTTAGATCATCAAAATATAAGACTAAGAGACCTTAAACCCATCAATTTCCCCCTTTTTGATGATGACAAACTTTTAAAATTGATGACTGGTTATAAAGCCTAACTTGACCAAATAAGGTACTAGGGACCCCATATGTTCCCCATGTCTCTATGCTTCCCCCTTAATCCCTAGTTCAATTTTTTAAGTTAACTCTTTCCCCTTTTGGAATAATTAAAAATCACAAACAGGTAGAAAGCGTAAAGAAGTCCAACACAGCTAACTCATGCCCCATGTGTGTGCACAATATAATAGAAAAGAGAAGTCAAAGGAAAACAAGCATTGTACTTAGCAAAAGAAAAGCTGATTAATTAATAATTATAGTTTTAAAAACATAGAAGTATTTGTTATGAAAGCAAAGACTGAATTGGACTTTTTCATCAGGAGCCATAACGGTGGAATCTAACATGCCATCACAAAAAAAAAAACCACAAGACATCACAACATAAGACAACTGGACACTGAGAGGATCCTATGGGCACTAGAAGATGAGGGCTTGGAGGAGGAGGAAACAAGGGTTTTAAGAACCAGGTCCATGCGGGCATTTGCAGACATCTGTTCCTCGAGCAGTTTCTCTCGCAGGTTCTCCACCTGTTGTCTAAGCTCAGCATTCTCCTTAGTCAAATGGGTGACCTCTTCATGAGAAGAACTTGCAGAACCATACCCCAACAACTTGACTTAGCTGAGTTTCCAGTATGGCATTCTGAGCCTTCAGCTTTTGGATCACATCAGTTGCAGCATTTTGAGCATTAATCAGCTGAGAAATGGCCGAAGTGCTTCCCCCAGCCCTTTCAATACACTCACACTCTTCCAGAGTTGTTTTGGAGAAGGTCTGCTTGCGGGTTCCTAATTTTGGGTTGTCCAAAGGCACTTTATAGAACTGAAACACACGAGTAAGGAGAAATCCGTATGGGAGCCCATGATTGCCATCGCGGAAGTTCACCACCTTTTGCATGTGCTCTATCATGATTGCTAGCAAATTGATTGGTTTGAACGAATCAAGAGCCTCCATAAAAACTAGGTCAGACCTGGAAGAAATAGACCTCCTCTCAGCACGGGGTAAGAGAACCTTGTTAACCAACTCAAAAAGAAGCTGGTATACTAGAAGTAGTGCCTTCTTATGCACATGTTCCCCTTACTGGATAGCCTGCTCTTTCACAATGGCCCTCCTAAAGTTAGCTTCACAAGAACTCTTGACTGATGACATCCCATCAAACGAAATCTGTAGAGCCTTTCCCAATGCAGCAACATCAAGCACGATGTCAACCCCATTTACCAACACGCAGATATGATCCCCTTCAACAGTGAAAAGAGTTGCATAGAAATTCTGCACCTCATCTTCATACACCTTGGGCACAGCCTCTCTAAACAGATGATCCCACTGTTGGAACTCCATTATATCTAGAACCTGCCTCATTCCAGCCATCTCATATATTTCCGGGTCACACATACGACCCCATAGTACTTTTTGAGTTCTCAATCTCTCCTGGTCAAGTCCACTGTCCCTTGGTATGGTCTTCAGTGAACCGGGTCCCCCAACAGTTTCCCTCTTTTGTTTTCTCACCTTTTCAACAGACTTCGCTCTCTCACGCTCAACTTCCACAGCATCGTTTTCAGACAATTCTTTCTCGACCACAACCCTTTTTGATTTGCCACCACTCTTCACAGATGTTGCACCTTATTTTTCCACAACTTCCTCAGAAGCTACAACTATATACTTCTGGACCTTTGTAGATCTTTTCACTAAGGAACTACGTTCCTCTTCAGCATCTTCATCAACCTCAACTACTGGAATATACTTGTCAGCCACAACTTTCCTTTGCCTCATCAACCTCTTCTTCTTTTTCTTAAGACTCTTCTTGCTCTTCTGCAAGGCAGATTCGAGAGCCTCTTTCTTCTGCAACCGGGTAGAAGGTCACCTGGAAGAAGACTCAGGAGTAACTGTTGGCTTGCGAATCTTAAAGCGAGCACTGAGGACCATTTTATCTTCATCATCTTTGTCAAAAGAAAGAGTAATGAGAGGAATAGACTTCAAGGGTTTAGTGTAGAAGATGGATTCTTGGTTTGTTTCTGCTGAAGAAAAACAGGTTCTCCAGCAGGTTTTTCTTTTACAGTGTCATGAACAGGAGACTCAAACAGAACCATAGTCCCATCATCCCCTAAAAATGGAGTTTCTTCCCCCTGAGACTTAGGAAGGGAGGAGGATCCTTTAGTCGTAAGACTCTCGGCGGCAATGAACATGATATTTTTCACCATTTCCTTTTCTGGTGACTCCATGGGAGTCACAAAGTCAAAAATGAAGGAGTTTAAGTATTGATTGGGGTCTTCCTCAGAGACCTCTGATGCCTGAGGTGTATCACCTTCCAAGGGTTCTTTGGTTTGATCAGAAAAAGGAAGAGGAGTAGGGTTTGAAGGGGGAGTAACAACGACAGGAGGTGAAGAGGAAACCATTGTGGGTACAACGACATCAGGGTTAGTGGAGGACTGGATTTCTGGTGGTGTGAGAGTGGTGTTGATGGCAGGATAGGGAGAAGATTGTTCGTTGGCCATTGTAGGATGAGTGACAGAGAGTTATGAAGGAGGGAGAATTTGCAGGTTTGTAATGGAAGATGATGGTTCTGAGCGGTTAGGAGTGAGAGGGTTTTATGGAGGAAAGGGTAATAAAGAGGGCGGGCTTTGACGAATTTCAAAATGACGGTAGGTTTTGGGAAGATGAAACATGCAGAGGAAGTAAAGGGAATTGAGAGATAGTGTGTGACACACAGACTTTGAAAAATTAGATGATGTGGCAGTTGGATTAATTTTGTTGTATTTTGAGAATAGCATGAGAAAAACACATTACTACTAACATGTGGTGCAGGAACCAGGTTCCCGACCTATTTTTATAAAACGATTCGCAGCTCTCTTTTGTAGTTCAATGTCGTACCTTTAGCTTCTATAATCATCATGCGTGTCTACCTGTAACGGTATAGATGTGATCTAGGCTTAGTCAAAAAATACTTTAGCTGACTGTACCTGAGTGTGACTCTCATAGACATATGAGGGGAACTAGGTTCTCAGTTATGTTTCATTAAACCTAGTGCCAATCTATTTCTCTCAAAGTGTTCCCTTCTTAGATCTTTGGTGAAGATATCTGCATTGTGTCCTTCCGAGCGGACGAGGTCGGCTCGGTGACCGAGGGCTTGCGTGGAGGCGACATTGAGACCACGTCTTGGACGTCACTTCAACATTTATCTGCTTTTTTGAGGCCCGAGTGAAGGCATATATGTCGAAAGGATTCACAATAAACAAAGGAAATTGAAAAACATAAAAAAAGGGGGGGCTTACTCGTGACTATGTCGGGCAGGGTGTCATAGAAAGATGTTTGGGGTAGTGGCTATAAGTTCGAAGGCTTTTGTCTTATTCGAGTGAGGATGTGAATAAGTACTAAGATTGAGGCGAGCTTATAGGTGTATTCGAAATCGTGGAGTGCATGAGCTGTGATATACTCTATTAACAGAACAGCCACTCTTCGTATTGGCTAACATGATGGAGCCCCTGATTAGAGACTTGGAGAGGTTGTGATTGGATAGAATCGTCTTTCCTTTTTCTATAAGCCTTGGTCTGTGGAAGCCTTAGCGACTTGTTCTCTTGATGGGTTCAGTCTTTAGTGGATTAGCGTCAAGCATTTCTTTGTTCCGTTTCTGCATTCCTGCATGACCTAAACTTCAGGTATTCCCTTTGCCCTGAAGGAACTCGCGTCCTTCTCTCGTGACTTCAGGCTCTCAAGTTTGCGTCATTCATCCGGTGCTAACAGGTCACGTCGTCCATATTTGATCTTCAGTGCAGCAAAATTTCATGCAAATAGGCCCCTTTTCAACATTATCTCTGAGAAAATGGTGTCTGACATCAATGTGTTTGGTTCTCTTGTGTTGAACCAGGTTCTTTGCCATGTTGAGGGCACCGGTGTTGTCACATAGTAGTGGCACACAATCGATGTATATTCCAAAACTTCCCATTGTTGCTTGATCCACAACAGCTGAGCACAACAAGATGCAGCTGCAACATATTCTGCTTCAGCTGTTGAGAGGGCCACTGAGTTTTGTTTCCTTGTACCTCATGAGATTAGACATGATCCAAGGAAATGAGCCGTTCCAGAAGTGTTTTTCCTGTCCACCAGATAACTTGCATAATCAGCGTCAGCATAACCAACAAGGTTAAAATTGTCACCTGAAGGATAGTACAGAACCAGGTCTTGTGTGCCCTTAAGATATCTCAGAATTCTCTTGGCCTCCTTCGGATGAGATTCCTTGGGATTTGATTGCAACCTTGCACACAATCCCACATTGAATACAATTTTTGGCCTGCTCACAGTGAGGGAGAGTAGAGATCCAATGATTCCCCGATATATTGTTTGATTCACAGGAGATCCAGAATCATCCATGTCCATCTTGGTAACAACAACAATAGGGGTATCGATCACCTTTGATGCTTCTATATCAAACCTTTTCAGAAGTTCTTTGATATATTTCTGTTGACTGATACACGTCCCCTTTGTGGACTGCTTCACTTGAAGACCCAGGAAGAAGTTCAGTTCCCCCATCATACTCATTTCAAACTCACTTCCCATGAGTTTGGAAAATCTTCACATAGTGAGTCTGTTGTAACCCCAAATATGATGTCATCTACATAAACCTGAACATTGAGCAGGTTCCTTCCCCGTTTCTTCAAAAACAATGTGTTGTCAATATTTCCTCGAGTGAAACCATTTTCCCATAGAACTTAGATAACCTCTCATACCAAGCTCTAGGGGCATACTTCAATCCGTATAGAGTATTGTCCAACTTGAATACATGTTCACGGTGCACATGGCATTCAAAGCCTGGAGGTTGCTTAACATAGACCTCTTCCTTAAGAAAACCATTAAAAAAGGCACTCTTCACATCCATTTGGAACAAGGTGAATACCATATGTGATGCAAAGGCGATGAGGATCCTGATGGCTTCTATGCGAAAATGTCTCATCATAGTTGATCCCTTCCTCCTGATTGTAACCTTGGACAACAAGCCTAGCTTTGTTCCTTGTAGTATTTCCATTTTCATCCAGCTTATTCCTGAACAACCACCTGGTTCCTATGATGGTTCTGTCTGAGGGTCTAGGTACCTATAACGACCCGACCGGTTGTTTTGAGAATTTAAGCTCCGTTCGGTGGTGTAAGGTCATAAGCAGATTCATATTTGGTATATCAAATTGCGTGCGTGGTTAGATTCAATTACCGGATAATCCGGAGTCGAATTGGAAGAAAATTTTCAGTTTTGGAAGCTTAAGTGATGGAAGTTGCCCGGAGGTTTGAATTTTGTGTAAAATGACTAGGAATGAGTTTTGGTTAATTTCAACAACTTCGTATGATCATTTCGGACTTGGGCGTATGTTCGGATCGGGATTTGGATAACCCGGGAGCTTTTCGGCGTAGATTGTGGAAGTTAGCATTTTAGAAGGAATTTCATAAGTTTGGGTTGAAGTGCATTTCAGCAATATTGATGTCCATTTGGGATTTCGGTCCTAGGAATAGATCTGTATGGTGATTCTAGGGTTGGGAGCTCAATCGGAAGTGAATTTGGATGTTCGTAGGTCATTTTGAAGTCATTTGGCTAAAGATAGAAATTTGAAAGTTTTTGAGAAGTTTGACCGAGAGTTTAACTTTTTGATATCGGGGTCGGATTCCTATTCCGAAAGTTGAAGCAGGTCCGTAATGTCGAATATGACTTGTGTGCAAAATTTTGGGGTCAATCAGACGTGATTTGATAGGTTTCGGCATCGGATGTAGAAGTTAGAAATTTCAAAGTTCATAAAGCTTGAATTGGTGTGCGATTCATGATTTCGACGTTGTCTGATGTGATTTGAGTCCTCGAGTGAGTTTGTATCATGTTTTGGGACATGTTGGTATAATTGGTTAAGGTCCCGAGGGCCTCGGGTGGATTTCGGAAGGTTAACGGAATGGATTTCTGGCCAAAATAGCTGCTGAAATTTCTGCTGCAAATTTGTTTCTGACATCAATTGATGCATCGAAGAGCTAACTTTGGAAGCGGATATATCACAATTTATAAGGAATCTGAAAATTTGCAAAACATAAAAGTTTTATTCCTTGCATTCTAATTTCCATAAAGTTTAACCATTCATGATTTGGGCATTTGACTAGAAAGTTATGATAGATTGAAGATGGCTGGTGAAGCAGTTTCGACAGAATTTTCTGATGCATGCAGCCTACTTTAGAATATCATATCTCGGAATATATAAAGAGTTATATGATGTACAACCTATAAAATGAAAGATCTTTGAGTCTAGTTTCTAAATCTTTAAACCGTTTGTCATTTGGATATTTGTATAAGGAGTTATGGGCGTTTTAATAGAAGGTGTACAGCAGGGGAAAATTATAATAGGATGTACAACCTACACAGCGCAAGGTACAACTCGATGAAGCCTGGGCAGAATATAAGTTTTTCAAAAATGAGGGTTAAGCCATTTTTAATATATTTTGACTTCTCGAGTTCGGTTTTTGGCGATTTTTTGAGGGTTTTTCACACAAATCGAATGGGTAAGTGTTCTTCCACTAGAATTAATTATATTTCATGAATTAATTCTTGTTTTTATCATTTAATTTGTGTTTTTAGTTGAGGAAGAATGTGGGTTTTGAAAGAAAATTTCTAAAATGAAGAATTTTGAACTCGTATCGGAATGGGTAATCGGATTTTGTAAAATTTGTCCGGTTTCGAGGTGCGGGCCCGGGGGTCGACTTTTGGATTGATTTTTATAATTTTTAAAAGATTGAAACTTTATTATTCGGAATAGATCCTTATACGTTTTATGTGTATTTTGAAGTTGTTTTAGTTGATTTTGAGCCGTCCGGAGGTCTTTTCAACTGAGAAGTTCATTTTAGAGACCGGGTTGTCGTTGTCGAGGTAAGTATCTTGC
>ML253730.1:21187-48099 GCA_005239495.1 Nicotiana undulata | reverse complement strand
AGTTTTTTTTAAGAGGGGGGGTTGTGGTTGGGGGGGTAATTTTTTTGCCAACCTTTGGGGGGGGGGGGGGGACTACCCCTTAGGATTGAGTCTTCTTTGTTGATTGTAGCCCGTGTATGTGAGGTGACGAGTGCGTACTCGGACTTATTTGCAAATAAGTTGGCCTTTTAGGATTCGTATGTTCTTATATTACTTGTGTTGAATTGTAATTGTTACCTTTGAATTCTTGATCGCTAATTTCATCCTTTCCTGCTTAGATTAGAATTACTTGCTCTTAGATTCCTTCGTTGGCTATTTGATCTTAAATTGACTTAACTGGATATTTTACCTCTCATATCACCATGCTATATTTTCTTCATGAACTACCTAATTGACTATAGTTAGTATTATCTAGCCATATAGTTATTTAGCCGTAGCTGGAACATCCATTCGTTGATGTAAAACATGATCGTGAGTCTTACATTGTGGTTTATATGATTTTTCCCTTAAGTGCTACTTAGGTCTAATTGATAAACATCTATGTTGTTGATATTTCCTTGATGTTGCCTTTACTGGGCTATTGTTCAAGCTGAGTTTTTATTCCGTGAAGCTAATTTTTTAGGCGAGATTGGATATAGTTGTTTTCCTTGCCGGGATGATGTTGTTTTCATTGTTGATTCCCTTGTCGGGACGGTATGGTTTCTATTATTGTTCATGTTGTTATGATATTGTTTTATTAATGACTCCCTTGCCGGGATAGTATGGTTTTTGTTGTTGTGTATGCTATTGACTCCATTTGTTTGGGTGAGGAAAGAGTGTAAAGCACGAAGGGTGATGTCGTGCCATTGCTTATATGCATTATCATGTGAGTAAAGAGTGTAAAGCACGAAGGGTGATGCTGTGCCATTGTTTATATTCATTACGATGTGAGGAAAGAGTGTAAAGCACGAAGCGTGATGCTGTGCCATGTTATTGAAATTAAAAAGCACGAAGGGTGATGTTGTGCCATATTATTGAGAGTAAAAGAACAAAGGGTGATGCCGTGCGTAATATTGTGAGTGATTCATGGCACGAAGGGTGTTTCCGTGCAGGTGAGGACGAGGGACATGCATCATGATGTGATATATTTTTCCTCGTGTATACGTGTGCCCGTACTTTGAGTTGTGATTGTTGTACTTACATAATTGGTGTGACTTGTTGTTATTGTCTTGTACTAGATCTTTATCGCATTGTTGTTGTCCTGTCCATGTCTGTTACTTCTTTAATTTGCTTAATTTGCATGCCATATTGATCGATTTGTATGGGGAGGACGAGAGTAAAAGCACGAAGGGTGATATCGTGCACTTGATCTATTGAAAACTACGTCTGAAGACTATTATTGAAAAGTAAGGTTTAAAGGCATTTACTTTGAAGGAAATATATGTTTGCAACATTATTATTTTCCAAAGAGTATGTTTGCAAAATATTTATTTGAAAGAAGCTATGTTTAGAAAATATTTACTAGCAAGGCACATTTGAAAGGCTTGTATTGAAAGGAATTGGTGTTTGAGGTTTTCGTTCTGTACAGTATACTCATATACCGTTGGAGGAAGTGTATTTCGAAGGGGACTTTACTCAAAAATGAAATGATTATATTTGAAAAGCTTTAAATATGAACTTACGATTTAAAGATTTTACTCAAAGAATTGATTATGTTGTAGGAGTTGTTGACTAAGGATTGAGGGAGAAGTTATTGAAATGTTGAGTTACTATTGTTTTTACTGTGTTGTGGTTTATGTTTTTGATTCGCACTTCCATCCCTTCTTTTATGTAATATTACGATGTTTGGTGTTATTTGTTGTACCTTATTTCCGCTTTGTACTTATTATGTTGATAAATATATGGTGTAGTCATTAGACAGGTGTCATGTCATGTCATTCCTATACGTATGATTGTTTAATTTATTAGACCAGTAGGTGTCTTGACTAGTCCTCGTCACTACTCCACCGAGGTTAGTCTTGATACTTACTGGGCACCGTTGTGGTGTGCTAATACTACACTTCTGTGCATTTTTGTTTGCACAGATCTAGGTATTGATTGTTAGTAGCTGCATGGACCATTGACGGGGAGACTCAAGGTAACCTGCTGATGCGTTTGCAGGCTTCGCAGTCACCTTCTTTTTTGTATTTATTATTCATAATCTGTTGTATTCATTCCGAACAGTGGTAATTAGAGATTTTAGAATAGATTTGTAGAGCTCATGACTTGTATTACAAGTTTTGGGAAACTTCGTAAATTCTGTCAAGATTTCCTTATCGAGACTGTTAAAGTTCTTTTATTATTTTTATTGTTCTAAATGTTAGGCTTACCTAGTCCTTAAGACTAGGTGCCATCACGATACCCAACGGAGGAAAATTTGGGTCTTGACAGTACCAGATGCCATACCTTGTTTCTCTCAAACTGATGCAGCTCCTCTTGCATAGCTGTAATCCAGTATGCATCCTTCAGGGCTTCCTTGATATTTTTGGGTTCTATTTGAGATAAAAAGGCTGAAAAGGCTAGGGAATTTCTGGTTTTTTATCGAGTTTCGACTCCAGAATCAAGGGGTGATTATATTATCAAGTGGATGAGAGCTTTTGTGTTTCCAATTTGGGACTTGGATTTGATTGGTAGAAGAACTGAGTAAGTCAGATGGGTTTCCCTACATTCCTCGTTCAGCTACCTGTGGAGTGCCTTGCACTGCATCTCCAATTGTTTCTTCAGCTTCAGTGGTGGTAATTGGGGTTCCAGGTTCCTCTGGTGAAGTGGACGAGGATGTTGCATTGTCTTCACTTGCTTCCTTCATCTGACTCATCATGTCAACTTTTCCACTTGAGACATCAGATATTTCTCCAGGAACCAAAAGTGGTTCATTGTCTTGATCATCACTATCTCATTCCTTGTTTAAAGGATGTGTCTCATTGAATATCACATGAACACTTTCTTCCACACATTGTTTCCTTTGTTGTAGACTTTGTAGGCTTTTCTTTGAGAAGAATATCCCAGAAAGATTCCTTCATCACTTTTTGCATCAAATTTCCCAAGTTGATCCTTCCTGTTGTTGAGAACATGGCATTTGCATCCAAAGGTTCTCAGATGAGTTATCTTGGGCTTTCTTCCATTGAGTAGCTCATAAGGGGTTTTGTTCAAGAGGGACTTGATCATGCACCTGTTCACCAAATAGCACGCACTGTTTATTGCCTCTGCCCAAAAAGTTTTGGCAATTCCACTGTCAATGAGCATTGTCCGTGCCATGTCTTCTAGAGTTTTGTTCTTCCTTTCAACAACACCATTTTGATGAGGAGTCCTTGGGGCTAAAAAATTGTGAGTGATCCCATTTTCATTGCAAAATTCATCAAATTTGGCGTTGTCCAATTCTGTCCCATGGTCAGATCTGATGCAAGCTACCTTCAATTCCATTTTCACTTGGATCTTCTTAACAAAGGCCACAAATACCTCAAAGGTCTCTTCTTTTGTTCTGAGAAACAGTGTCCAAGTGAATCTTGAATAGTCATCTACAATCACAAAAATATACTTCTTTCCACCTCTGCTTGGTATTCTCATAAGACCACAGAGATCCATGTGAAGGAGTTCGAGGGGTTTTGATGTTCTAACATCCTTCTTCGGCTTAAAGGATGATTTCACATGTTTTCTTCTAGCACATGCATCACATACTATGTGCTCCTTGAATTTAGAATTTGGCATACCACGAACCAGGTCCTTCTGTATCAATTTATTCAGAAGTGAGAAACTTGCATGCCCCAATCTTCTGTACCACAGCTCTGCATCATCATCAACTACCTTTAGGCAGCTCATATCACCAGCTTCCAGAGATTCAAAGTCAGCAACATAGATGTTCTAGTACCTTTTGGCTACTAGAACCACTTCCCCAGTTACCAAACTAGTAATTGTGCATATTTTAGACAACAACTCTCTACCTTGTTCCCTTTATCACAGATTTGGGAGACACTCAAGAGATTGTACTTCAACCCATCAACATAGTACACATTCTCAATTGAGTGCATCAGAGACCTTCTAAACCTTCCAACACCGAGTATGTATCCCTTTTTTCCATTGTCAAATGATACATCCCCTCTTTGTAGGGCTTTCATTGAGAGAAAATCCATGGTATTCCCAGTCATATGCTTTGAGCATCCACTGTCCATGATCCATTGTAGTTTTTTTCCTCTCACTGGTCCCTGCACATGTAGATTACAAGTTAGACTTAGGAACCCAAACAAGTTTGGGTCCCTTGTAATGAGGAAAAGGGTGGATAAGAGCTTTCCTAGTCCATGCAGGCAAAATGAGATTTTTGCTAGTGGTACCTGGTCCCCTTTTAGTAGTCACTTTTTCAGCAAACACTTTATTTTCCTGAACAAATTAAACCTTGGCAGGACAGTTTTCTTTGAAGTGTCCATTGTTCCCACAGTGGGTACAAAGCCAGTTATCTGGAACAGTGACGTACTTGTTGTGAGGGTTGTAAGGAATTTTCTCCTTTTGGAACCCAATCCCCTGCATGTTTCCACTGTTGTTAAAGTACATGGCAGTGACAACATCTGTGGACCAGGTCCACTTAAGATATTTTTAAAGATCAATTTTTAGTTTCACCAATTCAGCTTAAAGTTGCCTATTTTTCTCGAGTTCACCACATAGGAAATTGTTCTCGAGTTCACCACACACAATTGATCAATTGTGTTTGTAGTGCGCCTACTTCATTTCTTGAACTGGATCTCCTTGGTATACTTGAACTACCTCTCCTTGGTATACCATGAAATCTTTTAGTGAGATAGGCCATGTCACTATCTTCTTCACTTGAGTCATTGTTGTCATCTTTGAGCACCAGGTTCTTCTCCTTATTTGGCTCTCTTCTCCCACTGTCTTTCTTCCTCTTCATCTCGTATGTCTTCAGGTTTCCAATCAGCTCGTCCATGGTTAGAGTTTGTAGGTCTTTGGCTTCAGTGATGGAGTTCACCTTACTCTCTCAAGAGCTAGGCAACACACTGAGGACTTTCCGTACCAGCTTGTTTCTAGGAATAATTTCTCCAAGTGAATGAAGCTCATTAATGATGGATGTGAATCTGGTGTGCATATCTTGTATAGACTTATCATCCTTCATCCTAAAAAGCTCATACTCAGTGGTGAGCATGTCAATCTTGGACTGTTTAACCTGAGTAGTTCCTTCATGTGCCGTTTGCAATGCTTCCCATATCTCCTTGGCATATTGACAGTCTGAGATTCTATTGTACTCACCAGGTCCTATACCACACACCAAGATCTTCTTGGCACGAATTTCCTCTCAACACCTTTTCTGTCAATGTCGCTGTATTCTTTTCTGGTTTTGGACACCATCACACCAGGTTCTCCAACCTTCTTCATGGGAACATGTGGACCATCACAAATGAGGTCCCACAGCTCGAAGTCTTCTACCATTATAAAATCATGCATACAAGTCTTCCACCATCCGTAATACTGACCATTGAATCTAGGAGGTCTGCAGGTTGATTGTCCTTCTTCAAAGCTAGGTTGAGCAACCATTTGAGATCCTTTCTAGGTGTTAACCTTTTAGAAAGAACCTGCTCTGATACCAATTGATAGTTTATGAGTTCACCAAGTGTATAGAGACCTGAACCTATACCAGTTCCCTCAGAGTTAATTACTGAAACAGTATGTAAATGGGGCACATGATTTTTACGTGGAAAAATTCCAACTCAAGGGGACAAAAACCACGACCTACACTGGTAGGATTTCAACTTCACTAACTTGTAACTCAACTATTACAAGCCACTTTGTAATGACTCTATTACAAAGACTTTAAACACATTAACTTGTAATACACTTATCACAAGCCACTTTATCACTCACTAGTTACAAAGACTTTAACCTATGACTAACTCTTAGTCACAACACAAACTCGGATGGTTTATGATTTTGGGTTTCCTAAAACAAAGCTTCTAAGAAAGCAAGATAGGAGTTAAAATAAAAAACAAAATACAAGATTACAACTCAACTAAAGACACACATAGACTCGTAGTGGAACTGGTCCATAGTGGAGTTGTCTTCTTGTTCTTGACACACTTGAGACTTCAATGCAATATCAGATATTCAATGCTTGAGAGAATATTAGTAAATTCTCAAGTGAATGTCTTTTTTGCCTTACACCATGCTATTATACTTCAAAGACATCCCAAGGATGGTGTCTATTCTTAGTTGGTACACACTTCTTCCAATGGGAAGTGACTGTTGCACTATTTCTGCATTGTAGCGTGCACAGTTGCAGGCAGTCACTTTCTGCAACTGCTTTCCAGCTGTAGAGTTGACTTGTACATCTGTCAGGGAAACATCAAGGGAACATATCCCTAAACTGTTTCTTGTGAATCCAAAAGTACACTGCCCAGATTACTTTGAGTCCATTGCTGAATGATTGTACCAGGCATATATCAGGTCTTTTATCTGGTTCTATACAGAAAGTTTGTTAGATCATCAAAATATAGGACTAAGAGACCTTAAACCCATCACTTAGACTCCATCTTTTTGAAGAGGGCCGCTCTCTTCTCTTTCCGACGATCACACCCAATCTCCAAAATGAGAGTTTGATAAACAACACAAAACAGATCAGCAGAGGTACAAAAACATAAAAGAAGTGAATGAAGCTAAAACGTGGAAAGAGAACTTACTCGCAAGGCCATCCTAGAGATGCCCAATAACAGGTTCGCACCCTTCAGCTTCTGCAGCGTCCTGTTCTTGGACTCCACGCACAAAGGGGTGAAATTTGGAACCACGCATTCTGAATTAACCAAGAGGTTGTAATCCACGGGGATGACAATGTTCCGGTTAGACCCCTCAGTCCTTATCTCCACTCGGGTAAACCTCTCTTCGCAGGCACGCACCTCCTCAGGGTCGATGTTAGAGCCTGACCCATGCGATTTCTACGAGGACGGTCTTGTCTCTCCTATCCACAGATGATGAGACAACCTCACATGTTCGTGGCCGTTCCTCCCATGTGGCATCCCCTTCTACATCTGACGGCCTCCCCTCTGCGGCGATCTCCGGCACAGGAATAGCCTCGATAGCCTGTGGATGCGCCGACTCCGCGTCCAATACGATCGGCCCCTCAGGCTCGATGGTGGACATGGTGACCCTGCATACTCTGCCCTCCGCCTCTTCAATGGTGTCGCCTCCTCATCGCCAGGAGAAGACTCGTCGATCAAGTGCATCATCGGGCGGAGCGGGGTCTCTGTAGTCATAACGGCCTCCTGTGGGCCAAACTCACCCAATGATGGAGTCTAAGGATAAGCATTCCTTATGGATTCGTCCAGTACGAACTGCATCCCGGCTGAGGCGACTGCCTGTCGGAATGCAGGTACGGGAGCCTTCTCCTTCTTGGAAGCCCGTCGACCTGACACAAAAGGGGAGCCATATTAAAGAATAATGATGAATAGCACTAGGCTACAATTAAGGCGAAATAATTATAAAGCCGGAATCTAACTTACAGGTCGCGAGCTTGGGCCCGAACCTCTTATTGAAGGATGCCCAGTCACGAATCCCCACTATGTGAGGCAAGATGTGGGCTACCCAGTCACTAATGTCGGCCACCAGAGAAGGTGGGTGTCTCTCAGCTACAAAAGAAAAATGAGTCAAAAAACACGAAGAAAAGTGAGTAAACGTACTTCAAATAGTAAAAATACTTACGATTGAAATTCCATTGCTCAGGGAACCCGCTTGGGTTCTCCACCACGTGCTCAATTTTGATATAGAAATAGCAGAACCAAAATCATTGGTTCGCCTTGTCGTCCATCCCCGCCACCAGCCCTTTGGTTCTGCGGTGGCGAAGATGAATCATTGCGCCTCTGTAGAATCTCAGCGCGAAAAGGTGCAGTAGGTGACGGATGGAGACCTCGCAGCCGGCCAGCTTCGCGAATTTTGCCAACATAAGAAAGATTTTGTAAAGATAGGGGGAGAGCTGCGCCCGGCAGACATCGTAAAAATGGCAGAACTCTTCTGCTAATGGAGGAAGAGGGAGATTATAGCCCACCAAGAATGGATAGGTGTAGAATGCGAAATACCCGGGCCGATGGACATGTATTACGTCGTCCCCCGCCGGAACAATATCAATATGAGCAGGGATGTGGTATTTGGATCTGAGGGCGGAGATCTGGTTCAACCCCATCTCGGACAATACCAGCTCAAGGTCCTGAACGGGCTATTTTAAGAAGTCGTTCCTAGAAGTTGGGTTACATGGAATGACCTCCTACACGGTGGCAGAGCTTTCAGCTTCCGCAACCATAGGTTCTACGCTACTAGAGGGCATAGCCACCGACAATGGGTTAGTGTCACAGAGAAGAAGAAGAAGAAGAAGAAGAAGAACCGTCAGTGCAGAGATGAAGTTGTTGTGGTGCCCGAATCAGTGCAAATAACCGTCAGTGGCCCTAGAACCGAAGCGCTAGAGGCTCGAGAAATGATGTTGTGCATTGGGAAGATGCGCAATGATGACGCACGTGGTCGTGGTGCCATCCTACGCCTACCTCACTAATCATGCCCCTTGGAATGACATGTATCCATTTCGACGGTGATCACTTTTGCTCGGCCATCATGTCAGAATTTCTCCTGAACGGATGCACATAAAGTCCGCTCACTGAGGTCGACCAAGAAGACGACCTCAGTTACCGGAGGGACTAACTGTATGGGTCAAAATCTGACTAGGCTCATCGAATGCAAATGGACGAGTTATGGCCGAGGTCGAACAAGACCCAGTGGTGAGGAGTTGCCAAGCGAGAAACCAGGACCGAGGTCGAGTAGAGAAATAGTAGCTGTAATGGCTAAGATAGTCTTAGAATTATGAAAAGGAATATACTACTGAATATTCCTTTGATTGTATTTTTTAGGATTTTCTAGGAATATCCCTTATAAATAGTAAGAGATAGGGAGCAAAAAAGGGATCTTGACTTTTCTGATAAGAGCACTAGTAAGAAGTGGACTATCAAGAATATATATAAAAAGCTTGTCTTGTCGCTGTTTGATTTCATTGTTTATCCTACTTTTCCACTCACAAGATCCAAGAACACTTTGTCCATCCTCATAGTTTATTATCACACGTTGTTGTCAGAAGGAGGAATCATCCACATCATTCAATATTTGGGTGATTAATTCCTTTTATCTACATTCATTGTCATTTGTCATATTTATTGTCTACCATTATTCTCCTATTCATTGACAATAATTAAGCACATACTAGACATTTAATAATCTTGAATGTTGTTCCCTATCATTGATATCTATTGATCTCAGATCTGGAATTTATTACATTTAATTAGGATTTGCCCGTAACTACTTTAATTAATTAGTTTAACAAAAAACTTAACACTTTTTGGTCAAACACTTATACCACTAAATTAATAATATGTACAAACGGAGATAGTAAATTCGTACAAACTACTAACATTCTTTAGAGTTATTCTTCGAAATAATTACGTATATACACCTAATTTCTCTACTTAAATCACATTGTAAATATGATACTTTCAAAAACAAAATATATTGAACTTTGTAAATCCCAGTAGATTCTTGTGTTTAGAGTTTAAATGAACAAAGTTTCGCACTAACAACAGCGATATTAACATAAATACAGAGCTCTAAGAAGAACTAAAACCAATTAATGATAAAATAATATATGTAATTATGGCTGGCCATTTTAAGTTAATAACTCAACAAGTTCTGATGAAGAAAAAAACACTCCCTTTTGATTCCAACAATTATGAGAATGTCATACACTTCCATGAAAGTAGGCGTACGTGTTAATATCTGTGTAACCTTTCTTTATTACGCTAACCGATATTAGTTAAGATTATGCTTCTACTTTAATGAAGGTACGTACATTAGAATATTATTAGAAAGACCCCACCATTTTGATAGTATTAGTTAAATAGCACCTTTTACGTGAATTATTGGTACTTTGACGAGGATATAGGCTATATTTTTGGTCAAAGAATTTTTATTATAAAGGGTGACGGAATTATATCTTTAACATGGACTTTAAAATGAGATGTTTTTGTAAATTTAATTTTAAACTTCTTTACAAAGATAATGTAAAAATATTTATACGATCACCTAAAAGATAATTATAAATAACTATTCATTGAAAGTGAGATTAGCAGCAAGAAAAATCAGGCACATTGCTTATAGCTGGTTAAATCATACTTACACTGAAATTACTTGTTTTTTTAACGATATTAGTATGCACATGCTCTCCTTTACATTTTATGTGACCTTGTTTCTTTTTTAATTTAGCCCAAGACTAATGGTCCCATCCTAAATTTAACAACAATTAAACTTAAAGCTCAACATTTAACTCTTAATGATAAGTTTTTATTGTCATACAAATATATATTATGAAATATTTAAAATTATAAGTTTCAAAAGTTTTACAATTAACACAAATATTATGATATTTTTAAGACCATCACAAATTTCAATAGTCTTTTTTTTCCTTTTAAATTTCATGTCTAATCAAACGATCACTTAAACGGAGGGAGCAAGCAACAAGTAAAATCCGAATTGAGTTTAAATAATGCATGTACTTTAGAATTACCAAGCTTGAGGCAAGAGAGTCAAAAGGGAACATAAATTGATAAAGAAAAGTAAAGCAAAGGAGAAGAAACATTAGTTTTTTCCCAAACTTGGGGCTAGCCTAAGTCAAACAAAGGTTTCTTGAGCAACCTGCCAAGCCTCAAGAGAAAAAAAAAAAAAAAATTTTTTTGAAAAACCCCCCAAACCCCAAAAAAAAAAAAAAAAAAAAAAAAAAAAAAACTATCATTATTTTCATCCAACCTCCACCACGGCCCCTTCAATCTTTCTTTCTTTCTTTCCTTTTGTCCTTCTTTTCCTTTTTCCTGGTGCAAATTAAATGGGTTCTCTTTCTTTATAAGATTCTTTCTTGGCCCGGAAAGGTAACCAAATCAAGCAGTAACTGAGTTTGAGAAAATTAATGTTGCAAGTAAAGTGGCTCTAAGTAGTACATATTTATGAACAATCAGGTTAATGAACAAGAAATTTAGATACTGATGCACATTATTTTTGTATGTATTGTTACTCACAGTTTAAAATAGTGTACTTGATCCTACATGGATTCTGGTCATTAAGATTAATTATTTGTGTTATAGTATTGCTTCTTCATTGTTATCTTTCCTTGAGCCGAGGTTCAATCTGAAACAATCTCTCCATCTTCTACATGTAGGAGTAAGATCTGCATACACATTACCCTTTCAAGACCCCATTTGTGATATTACGTATTGGATTTGTTATTGTTGTATAGTGCTGAACTTTTAGATTGTTGAAATTCAAGCACTAGAAATATCATGTACAAGAAAACATGTCATGAGTTGGTGAAAGAGAGATTATTGAGACACGACATTTTTGTCCATTTGGATCTTGCCAATATCTGTTTTCCGATTGTAGATATAGCCAACTCATAATGTTGTAAATAAATTATTGATCACACTGCAGCTATACATAGTATAGTGCAGTACTATTTTAGAAGTTTATCTCAGCAGTTTAATATTCTTAATTCTTTTAAGTGATAAAAACCCATATATAACTTGGCCACTGGCTAGTGGCCGATTTTTTATTATTATTTTTTTTACTATTATTAAGCAGCTCTAATCTCTATCCTCCTAAAAATAATTGATTTCACTTTTTACATCGCCAACAAAAATAAAAATAAAACCAATATACTTGCTCTAGCGTGAAGTTGTAAATGTGTAAAAAGAAAGATAGCTTGCGTCCACATTTAAACCGAAAAAGGGACTAAGTGAGAAAGATCCAAATTGTATTCAATCCGTAACTTAGTGTACATTTTTAGTTGGGAAGAAAAGAAGAGTCTGGTGATATAAATGAGGTAATGAAGTATTGAAGTTTGCATTTGACATATATATGCAATGACTGACTACTCTACTTTAAGTTTTTACATTGTCATTGCATTTCAACCGGATAAGTACATGTCTTATGTTTCAGATAATTAATTCCGTTTTTTAATTTATAGACAACAATTATCGTTATCTTTTAGGCAGAGGAGGATCAGAATTTTTACGCGATGGGGGCACATTATTCTACTCAACCAGCGGACCCTAAATGTTTTTAGTGTTCAGGGTGTCAACTGCTTTAAATTAACCATTTTCAAGATATATACATATATATATATATATATATATATATATATATACAGAATTTCGGCCGAAGTTTACGTGATCCGATGACCCCTTACCCATACACATGGGTCCGCCTCTGCTTTTAGGTGAATTGACTATGCCAGCTTATAAACATTAAATTCATTAAATTTAATTTGTCGGTCTTTTAATAGAGTAATTAGGTAGATTTGGGTAATCTATTTGGTTAAAAAAGGTATAAATGCGGATTAAAAAGGAGGGACACCAAAGTCAATATAACTTGGCCCAAGCACCTTTCATATATACTTCCACGATAAGTAGGTTCTTTCGTTCTCTGAATAAAATGTGTATCGAATTTTAGTAAAGGAATACCGTCTACTTTATTTCCTCCTCCAAGCTGAAACTTCTCTCTCCTTCTTTTTTGTTTTCTTTTAGCCAAATATTTTGGTGGGTGTTCGAGTGGTTCATGGATATTGATCTCTGGTGGACTCTTGGGGGGTGGTTATTTTTTCAATCAGATCATTTTTGCATGGCTACGTTGAAAAATTCAGAAATCTCCACATTTAAATCTCCATCTTTTCTTTACTTCATTACCCTTTTCTTCATTTTCCTCATTCTTGTTCATTCTTCTTCTGATCCCAACTTCAATAATTCAGATAATCCTTCATCTTCTAGTACTATGAAGTTGCACCCAAGAAAAATCCCAAGAAATCATCACAAACCTTCATCTTCTAAAACTCGTAGAGAATTTGAAGCTGGTGCTCATGAAGTTCCTAGCGGTCCAAATCCTATATCAAACCGGTAAATAAATATGCTATATATATACATATATATGGATCATTTGTGCATGTCATTCTTGCGCAGGAGCCATATATAAATATGCTATATATGGAAAAGAGAAGATTAGAAGAAAGGATATAGCTAGCGCAGCTGGAGTATTATCAGAGTTTGTAACGGCGAAAACGGGTATTCGCCATTAATGCTACTTGTCTTCTTCAGTGAGAAGTTTGTTACAGTGTCTTTGTTGTTATCGTCACCATATAGTTAGCTATCCTTTGCCCTTGTTTTTTTTTCTCCACCGGTTTTTCTGTTTTGGACTTGTATAGCAAGAGACAATTTTACTATTTCATATATTATATATAGATATATAGAATTAATATATGTATCTTTGTGTACCAAATCATTTATTCATATATTGGTGCTTTTTATAAATCCATTAGTGAATTGCCCTTTTCCTTGGCCATTAATTACAAGGCAAAATATATAGGTGGCGTTTGTTTGAAGTTTTTTCAGAAAAACTGAGTTTACAAAAAAAAAAAAAAAAATTGGTTTTTTTTTTTTTTTTTTTTTTTTTTTTTTTTTTTGTTAAAAGTTAGTTTGCTTCTATATGTGATATATATGGATTCATTTTTTTTCATCTCTTAAAATCATCTTCAGATCAAGATAATTTTTGTCATAGGAAGCTATTAGCTAGATCTCTCTACGTTATTTCTTTTTTTAATAAAAGTTTTATAAAGAAAATGAATTAGCTAGTAAATGGAAATTGTTATTTGACTGTATCAAGTTAATGGTGTTTTATGACTAGGGTTTTTTAATCAGTAGAGAAGGAAAGAAGACAGATCTTCAAAGGTTAGGTAGGTGAATAGGAGAAGAGGAACCTTAGCTTTTTGATTTTGCCATTATTTGATTTGAATTGAATTGCTTTGGACAATTTGCTTTTTGTCTTCTCAGTGCACAAACTTCAAGAAAGGTGGTGCCTGAGGAGCATATTATGAGGCCATGATTTGATAATCATCACATTATAGTAATTATTTATTTCCATTTCAATCCTCATGATATTGTACAGAAAATCTAGGTGTTAATTAACTAAAAGGAAAATAAAGAATATATTCTTACATATATACATCTCACCTTTTCCCTTTGAGGAAATCTCCGGTCTGTCGCTAATGGTACTGTGGAATTCTCTTTATTCTTTGTCGTCCTTTATATATGTTTATTAAAAAGCCTTCGCCAGCTGATGATAAAAAGCACTCGCAATAGAGCATCCAACGTAAATTGTGGGTACTGTGCACACATATTCTTCTGTAAATGTACATTTGGCGTTCCTCCAGTCCACTTCACTATTTCTACACTTCCCTTGGAAATTTCCACGACTTTTCGCAGTAAACAGATACAGTACCATCTAAATGAATAAATAGTTAAGTTATATATATTGGATTTAATTGGTGAACAATTCTCATTCTGGAAGTAAATGAACTTAAATTACCAAACCGGGACATGCACATATTTGTTGGTTTATTAACTTGAGAGTAAAATTGGTCTGACAAGCATAGACAAGTTGCTTTTTGTATGATCTCTCTGAGTTTATTTGTAGTGATCTTGTTTCCAAAGGCGGATTTAGAGTGTCATCTTCGGGTCACGTGAACCCAATAGTCTGTATATATATTAAGAGATCAACTAATTATCTACAAATATTTGATTATAAATCCAATTATTGTTATTTATTAACTTAAAATCGTTATGGAACCATAAACTTTAAATCTTGATAGTCTCTTTTTGTTTAAAGCAAGCAAGCAAAAACTTCTTTTTGACTATATAATGTACACGTCGTTTCGCTTCACAATTAATGTACTGAGAAAGCTCAATAATCGGACTCTTTCCTGACAATCTATATGTTGTCCCTCATCAAGGGAAAGAAATGAGAAATGAAAAGGATCTTGTCATACCAAACTATGATTTCTAAAAGGTTTAACAGTCGTTGTAAAATATAATTTGGTGTATAAGTCTGAAGTCGAATAGCATAAGAAATTAACCTACTGATCGTAACTATTCGTCTCACAGGAATTCAAGTAATCAACTTTTAGAATTGTCAAATTATTAGTTTTGAGTGTTTACTAACTAAAAGCAAGGTAACTAAATGCTATAGTTTTATTACTAATAAAGCGAAAATTGTAGATTAGATTGGAAAACCTAGAGTTATGATTTTCCCAATCGTCGAAATTCTTTCCGTTATGTCTCCTATAATTTTACCTAAGTATTCTTTACTGATCATGCGCACTTCAAGTCCCGAGCAACTATAATAATTTATTAGATATATTCTCCCGAAGTGCGCTAGCTGGCACTATTTTATCACTCACTATGACCGAGTCAAGGTTTTGTTATTTCTAACCCCACCTTTAAATTAAACCCGCCATATTCATTACACACATACGTTAGGAGTGATATTGTTCAACAACCACCTAAATATGTACCCTTTCCCAAGTAATACATAATAAATAGGCTAAGTCAATTGAGGAGCCTTCAGTCAACAAAGATAATCACGTAGTTGAAAAATAGAAAAAATTCAATGAAAAAATTATATTAAATGTAACGAAATATCATCCTCCGAGAGGTTGCATCAAACATTGCATAATAGAATTTATCTACTCATAATTATTACATGACTACAATATTAGAACTCATCACCAATAATATATAAAAAAAGAAAGAAGAAAAATAAAAACTCGTTTCTGTCGTCTTGCTCATTGCTTATTCTTGCCTTCAAAGATATTGTGCAACCCTTCACAAATGGCTCCAAGTTGTATCTATACGAGATATGATTGACATGGGGCGTCCTTGTGCTCTCCTACTTCGGAAAGGAGAAGTTGAGTAGCGTGCCTAGGGCTCACGCGATGTGAGACCCCTAGGCACGCTCCCGATATTTCTCTTTTTTCGTTCTTTCGCGTGTAGGGGTTTGGTTTCAAAATGCCATACTTTACTGATTTTGATTTACTTCCCAAGCCATTTCGTGTCTATCTTTCATGTAAAACATCAATTGTGGCACTCTTCCAGCTCTTGCCTCTCAACTTCTTTTTGCATCAAATTATCTTAATTTTGTCAACTTCCATCCAAACTCGTTCTTACTCACAATAAACACATAATGAGCATATTTCACGTTTATCAGCATGTGATCTCCTGCAATTCACATACAAAATGATATGAAGCTATACTCAAACCATGCATTTTTACTTATTTATCATCACTCCATACTTAAACACTTGCTCGCCCTCGAGCAACGTTCAAACTTAAGTGTATCGGCAAGAACCACATGTTTAAACATAGTCAATCATCACACCAATAAAAACGGTTTATATCAACACTTAGAGTCTAACATATGCAGTCTTTATACTTTTCCTCAAGTTTAAAAATCCGACCACAGCTATATTAAACTATTTATGTGACTTTTTCTAACATATTAACTTAAAAATGACTCCAACACATTTTATACTATGACTCTCTTCTTGTGCCAACTTCACCAAGGAGTTTACCAATGCTTTACAAGTCATATGCTCTCACCAACAACTAAAGAGAGAGAGAGAGTAGTCCATATACTCAAATAAGTTCAAGTATATTTTAAGGACTCTCAAATCGAAAGGATTCGCTCACTCTCGTAAGAACTCATATGCTACCCAAGTTCGTACCATAGACTTGCCCGTAATGTAAGACTCGACTAGTTTTAGTTTGCAAAGACTAGGATCTAGTAGGACTTTATAGGTTGTGTTTTAGGCTAAGATACGGGTAGGATATATTTGGGAGACTAGTGACTATCCCTCTTAAATACTTAAATACACTACACTTCACTATCGAACACCTTCTTGTCATGACCAATTCAATGTCTTGCCATAAAACCATATACAATTAAGTTCTTCTTTATTAAGCACACCAACATATAAATACTCATTGGCCCGGATA
The DNA here is from genome assembly GCA_005239495.1 of Nicotiana undulata. NCBI lineage: Eukaryota > Viridiplantae > Streptophyta > Magnoliopsida > Solanales > Solanaceae > Nicotiana > Nicotiana undulata. The sequence goes on along the minus strand of ML253730.1, from coordinate 31,213 downwards.
AAAATATGGGAAGTGTCATTCATTTTCATGTTTTTTTTTCCTTCTTCTTATTCTTTTCCTTTTCTTTTACACTTTTCTTGATTTTAGTATTTTCGGCTAGTAATTATTTTAAACACAAGTGCACCTTTTCGACCATTTTATGGATCTGCTTAAAAACTATATGATCTTTTTTTATTATTATTCTAGTGACTTAAATGCAATAAAATACGGGTTGGTTCGTAGTGTGGGTGCTAAAGAAAAAGTATTCATGCTAAAAATAATTGGGTGACTATGGATAATATTAGCACTGGTAGGCAAAGCTAAATGGTCAATCAAGGAAACACCAATATCACTTCCTAAACTTACAAAACTTAATTATTCCGCTTCAACTCATGCACGGGGCTAGTTCTAGACTAACAGGGGATGGAACGGAGTACAATCAAAATTTTTACCTCACACTCTGCACATGACTCACTCAGGATGACTCAGATTCGACTCTCAAGTAGAAGCAACTAACATAGTCGTCATGAAATCCAAAACACACCGAAAGAAATCACAGGAGCCAAACAATAATCCTTGGTGTCAAAAGTAAGCCACATATATTTTCAAGGCATATAATCACATAAATTAAAAAATAGTACTTAGTTCAAATGCTCCAAACCTAAGTCGCAATATAAAATATGTCAAAAGAATAGATTACTCAAGCTCTTCCAATTCCATTATCAATCACAAAGAAAAAAAATCATTTTTTGTATTTTTTTTAGACTTAGTCCCATAAGAACACGGTCTAGGAAATTCATCATCGATAAAAAAATATCATCCTCGGAAAATAATCGTGGTTTAAAGAAAAACCCGTGATTGAGTCAATAAAAAACTAAATATAATTATACAATTATTATGTCCTTAAGTGTAATCATGCAAATTAAAATGAATCACTAGAAATTAAGCCCATATCACAAAAATCAAAGTCTAACACTCCACCCTACCCCACATTCAAGAATGAGCATTGTCCTGTTTCACAATATCATAGCAATATAACTATGCAAGATCAAAAGTAGAGTGGGTGTCAAAAACTCTCTCATCATATCTCCAGCTGCGATAAGGACCGGTCGTGAGCCTCGGTCCTCGATGCTGATAGATTCTCAAGTGCGACACCAAACGTGTCAACTGCCGCTATCAGCTCTCCCTCCTTAGTTGGGGAAGCATGAACCACAACCTCCTCTCGAGCCTCGGTCGGCTCATCAGTAACAATGCCCTTAGTATCACTCACAATAATTGCCTCTGTAGCAACATGCTCATCAAAGTCCGTCTAGACTCCAATATGCCTCACATGTCTCACCCTACAAACTGCATCAAGTAGCGTAGAAAACTTCTCCCATATCCACCGATCTCTAGCCTCCTGATCATACAACAGTGCATGATCACGTGCCTCTATATGTAATACTAATGGGTGTCTCTCACCCTCCATTGTCTCCATCCTATTACTGTGGCCCAATTTCTTTGATCATTTCTCATTCTGGTCTTGGATGGGACAGATGTTACGGGGCTGGTTCTGTGTGCCCTCTATCATCTCATCAGTCGCCTTGCCTAACTTGAACTTCTCACATAACACACAGTCAAATTGTGGGCAAACAAGAGTGTACACTGTATATTATTGCGGGCCCTTTGCATCTAACATGGCATGACCGCACCAATGTTGATTTCTATCCCTGTCATCAAGGCATATACTAAAAACACGTGCAACCAAATCACAATGGACTTGTATCGACATCAATATAATGGAGACTAGTTCAACCATGCTCGGGCTTCTTTGTTGAAGAATATCTTTGCTAGCCCTTGTCTCGCACTCCATCTAGCTCTTCTTGTGGTAGCAGTTAGAATATCAAGCATTTGTTTTAAGTCCAGATTCTGCTCTCTCCAAAAGTACTCGAACTCAAGATGCGGGGAAACGTAGTAGTATCTGTTAATAGCAGTTGCAGATACATCTACCATATTTCTACGAACCTGGACAATGTCATCATCATCTCGCTCCAAATTCCAATTCGCGTACAACTCTCTCACAAGTGTTAAATCCCTCATCTTTGGAAATTGAGCAAACTGCTTCCAACCTCTCTTTTCAATCTCATTCACAATCTTCTGGAAAATCTTCTTGGCGGCATGAAAATTCAAATGGCATTCATACAATTGTGAATTTTCCTTCTTTTGCTTAATTTTGCCCATTTCACCATGCCAGTTCAATTACAAAGTTTTTGTCCCAAACAAACTTATCAATTGGAGAACTCGTCTCGACTTCCCCTTCTGGTAGCTGGTGTAAAAACTCGAGGCAAAGTAGCAAGCATCACACCCCACACTTAATGCTTGAAAGAATGTGTGCAAGACGAGTCACGAGTGACTACTAAATTCATGCAAAACTAGTTAACACAATTAGAAACCAAGTGGGCAAAAGTGACGCACGAGTCGTACGACTCGTGCTTAAGTCAGCCACGAGTTGACATTCGCTCTAAACGAATGCAATTTAATTCCAAAGACTCCCAGATGGCCACCCTGCACTTAAAAGATACTCATGTCGTCATTAGAATTAGGTTCTCTACTCAGACTTTGCCATACCTATCCAAACTCGGGCAATTTATCGAACAAATTATGGGCGTAGTATTCTTTCTCTTATTGTGGTTCAATTCGTAGTGGAAAAACTCCCTATTAAAGTGAGGTGGTGTAAATTGTAGTTTCCCACTTCACTATGATCAACAACCAAATAATATTAGGTCAAATTACTTCCCAATTCCAACCGACGAACCAAAAGAAAAAACAAAGAAAGAGGGGGAAAATGAACAAAAATTTACCGAAGGGGGAACGTAGGGAGGGTACGCTTTGCATGAGAAAAAAAGTGGGGGAGGGGGGAGGGGGACGGAAGTGTTACCTGCTGGTCAATGAGAGAGGAAGGGGCAGTTGAGGATGGTGTAAGGAAGAAGAGGGACAAGGATTTGCGTGTGGAATGAAGGAGAGACAAACGTTAGAGGGGGGTCATCGGGTGTTTGAAATAAAAATGGAGGGGATTTGTTTTTTTTTCAAAAAATATTCCAACTTACGTGAGGTCGTGCCTAGGGCTCGTGAGACCCAGACAAGCCCCACGACCTTCGTGTATGTGCTAGTGCCATGCCCCATTATTTCACTGTTTTTGCTCTTTGGTAAGGGCTGATGGCGTGCCGTTTGCGGGACCTAGGCAAGACTAGTGCTAGCCAAGTTATTATCATACATTTTTTTATATTGCACATTTGGCCATTTTTTGCTATTTTTTTTATTAATACCCTAACCATACTTATCTTCACTCATATCCTCAACATGCACAAACATGTCGCACACCCCAAAATCAATACTAAAGTGAAAAACAAAGAAATCACGAAAATTGGATTGCCTCCCAACGAGCGCTAGGATTAATGTTTTGGTACTGCGATTCACACCAACATCATGGGTTGCCTCCAAGAAAGCGCCTGATTTAACATCGCATCTATTCATAGGATCAAAGTTCACTCAGCACTTGAGGTTCATTCAAATATATTGCTGATATAACGTTTTCCTCCTTGCCCATGTCAAGGTAATGTTTCAACCTTTCTTTGCCCATTGACAATGAACTTTCTAGCTCCATCTTCCGACTCAGTCACAACTGCTCCGGTAGGATGTACCTCTACCACACAAAATAGTTCTGACCATCTCGATTTCAACTTACCTGGAAACAAATTTAGTAGCTAATTGTATCATCCTCTCGTTGTACAGCCTTGTGCTTATAGCAAAATAATGGAACTCATAAAGCTCATGCAACTCTATGATTCTACTTGTGCCCACAACTTCAATATCGAGATTCAGTTGCCTCAAAGCCCATAAAGCTCTGTACTCTAGCTATAAGGGTAAGTGGTATGCCTTTCCAAACACCAGCTTATATGGCGACTTGCCAATTGGAGTCTTGGAAGTATTGTGATAGGCCCAGAGTGCATCGTCTAACTTTTTCACCCAATTTGTTCGTGTATCATTCACGGTCTTAATCAAAACACTATTTATTTCTCGTTTCGACACCTCTACTTGACACTTGTTAGTAGGTAATACATAGTGGAAACCTTGTTGCGAATACTATATTTCTCTAACAACTTTGCGAAGGCTCATTTGTAGAAGTGGGTACCTCCATCATTGGTTATCTCCATTGGAGTGCCAAAACGGGTAAAGATGTTCTTTCTTTGAAATCCAATGTCTCCCTTTCCATAATTCGCCGGGAGTGCCACAACTTCCACTTATTTTGAAACGCAATCCAATAGCTACAAGTATGAACTTATTGCCGTATGAGCTACAAACAGTCCTAAAATAGATTTTCCATACACCAAACACTTCCACCTCCTGAATAGCTTTCATGAGCATCTCATGTTGACGTGAAATATTCTTAGTCCATATACATTCATCCCAACCCTTCACCTAAAAGTGTGTATCTTTGAAAATTTTCGTTCAGTAAAAGCCTGACTCCAATGCTTTCACGGTTGTCCTTACTATTTCAAATAGGCCACCATATGGGTACGTGTGATAAGCCTGCAAAACAAAAAATTGTTTTGTGTCCAAGATACATATTTGGATCATGTTATCAACACAAATCCTACAAATTAGGTGCATCCTAAATATACATGCAACACTCATGGAAGAGAAGAAAGGTCATAAGGGAGAATATTGTTCGCTGTGTAGTTTGCAATGTCTACATACTATAGCGCTACCTTAAGGCTTGTTGCTAATAGTTTTTCATTCGGGAAAGTCTCCAATATCTCTTCCTCCTCAACTTTCTTCACTTCTCTTTCAAGCTTGAACAAGTGATCCTCCACTTAGTTCTCCATTCTTGTCCGGTCACATATTTCCAATCAAATTCTTGCAGTACCAACACCTAACGAATTAGGCGCGACTTTGACTACTTCTTTTCAGTTAAGTTCCTAGGAGTAGCATGGTCAGCATAAACAATTACATTTAAGCTTCTCAAGTATGACCTGAACTTATCGAATGTGAACATCACTGCTAGCACTATCGCTTTCATCACATATCAACTCAAATGGTTGCTCCTAGTCAGGTGCAATAATAATGGGTGCAGTTACCAACCTCTTCTTCAACTCCTCAAAAGCTACCTTGCAACCATCAGAAAACACAAATTGGTGATCTTCTTCAAACAATTTACACAGAGGGTTAGCAATTTTGAAAAAGTACATTACAAACCGCCTATAGAAGCCAGCGAGACCAAGAATACTCCTTATTGACTTTACCGTGGTAGGTGGTGTCATTTTTTCTATCACGTCCATTTTAGCACGGTCGACCTCGATACTTTCCTTTTATACATGGTGCCCTAAGACTGCACCTACATGTACCATAAAATGATATTTCTCCCAATTTGACACCAAGTTTGTCTCTATATACCTTTTTTACACTTTTATCAAATTCCTAAGGCAATCATCGAATGAATTCCTAACCACTGATAAATCATCCATAAAACCTCCATAGTATCCTCACCTATATCAGTAAAGATGATTGTCATATACCTCTGGAATGTAGCGTGTGCCTTGCATTAGACAAACAGCATTCTGTGAGAAGAATAAATACTATACAGATTGTTGAATGACTTTTTCTCTGTATCCTCATGGGTATTGGAGATCTGATTGTACCTCGAGTATCCATACAAGAAGCAAAAGTGTGACCTCCCTGCCATCTAACCAACATATGATCAATAAATACAAAGGAAAATTTTCCTTTCAAGTGGCTTTATTCAACTTCCTATAGCCCATACAGATTCTCCAACTCGTGATTGTTCTAGTTGAGATTAATTCATTATTCTCATTTTGCACCAGATTCATCCCACCTTTCTTTGGAACACATTGAATTGTGCTAACCAGTTGTTGTCTGAGATAGGGAAGATGATTCCCACATCTAAACACTTAATTACATCTTCCCTCACTACTTATTTCATATCTAGGTTCTACTTTCTTTGATATTCCCTGGAAGGTTTGTTCCCATCTTTCAGTAGAATCTTATGCATGAAAGAGGTTGGGTTGATACCCTTTATGTCTGCAATAGTCCAACTAATTGCAATCTTCCACTCCCTCAACACTTGTAAAAGTTGTTCTTCCTGTACAACTAACAAACATGATGAGATAATAACATGTAAAATTAAGGCGGTCCCCAAGAGAGCATACATGATGTAACAACCCGACCGGTCGTTTTGTGTTTTAGAACCCCGTGCCCCTAAATGAGACTTCCCGTAGTTTCTTTTACTGATTTATGACTTGCGGGGATGGGTGGTTCAAGGTTTGGAAGAGTTGAGAATGGTTTAGGAACACTTAGTTCCTTAAAGGTTGGCCTTTAAGGCCAAGTTTAACTTCGGTCAACATTTTTAGTGAGCGACCTCGGAATCGAGATTCGAAGGCTCCGGTAGGTTCGTATGATGATTTTGGACTTGGGCGTATGTTAGGAACGGGTTTTGGATGACCCGGGAGCGTTTCGACGCCTAATAGTGAAATAAGAATTTCCTTAAGTTCAACTTGAGGTTTGGAACGTGTTTTTGTGTTATCGAGGTCCAAACGGAATTCCGAGATCGGGAATAGTTCCGTTATGTCATTTATGACTTGTTTGCGAAATTTGGTGTCATAGTAGTATAGGTAGGTTTGGCGTAATGATAGAGAATTCAAGAACTTAAAGTTATTAAGCTTGATCCAATAGGTTTTGGGGTATGATTTTTAGATTTAGCGTTGTTTCGGACGTTCCGAAGGCTCGAGCGAGTCTGTATTATGATTTAGGACTTGTTGGTATATTTGGACAGGGTCTCGGGTGGGCCCGGATGCCTTTCGGACAACGAACGAGGCAAAAACCAGCCTTAAAAGGGCTACTGGTGCCCCAGATCTGGTGTGATCGCAGGTGCGAGACCGCTTCTGCGGTCCCAGCCTCGCAGGTGCGACCCCAGGAGGTGTTGCCCAGTTTCGCAGGTGCGGATCATTTTCCGCAGAAGTGGAGCCGCAGGTGCGAAGCCAGGCCCCCTTCCTCTTCTCCGCAGATGCGAGACTGCATGTGCGATCCTCGAGCCGCAGGTGCGAAAAACCTGTAGGCAGTGAGGTTGTTTTAAATACGGGACTTAGCCATTTTTGAACACCTTTCTTCATCTTTGGGAAATTTTGAGAGCATGCAAGGAAGGTATTCGACCTAGCTACTGTAAGGTAAGTAATTCCTACTATAAATTTAGTTTAATACTTGAATTCTTAGGTAGATTAACACATTAAATTAGTATAAATCATGAGATTAGAGTAAAACCTAGGGTTGTGATGAAAATTGTTACCAAGAAATTTTGCATGGAATCATACAAAAACTATATAATATTGATCCTTAGGCTATGGGTGATTGTTTCCTTCGAAAATTTCTGGAATCCGAGCATGTGGGCCCGGGGTGTATTTTGGGATTTTGTCATTTAGATTGAAGTAACCTTTTAAATGGGGGAATTTCAGAATTTGGAGTATAGATTGATTTATTTATGTAATATTTGACTAGTTCCGAGTCCTTGGGCATCGAATTTGGAGTTTCAGGCGCGTTCTTGATCCGGAAAGTAGACTTGACACGAGGTAAGTATCCTTTCTAACATTGTAAGAGGGAATTGTCCCCATAGGTAAATATAAATAATGCATGTCTTTATTTGTGGGGGCTACGCACGCACGAAGTGACGAGAGTCTGTGCGTAGCTTCTATTATGCTATGTCGGGGAGTTTAGGATTCACAAGCATGCCTTATGTGCCGTATCTATAATCTTAAATGTTAATTTAGATTGTCTCATATCCTTGAATTTATTATGTGAACATCTAGGAAGATATAATCTGAACTTTATATTATTGAATCCTTCTCTGTAAGTATGTTTCTACTGAATTCCTTGATTCCTGTTAATTATGTGTATATATACGGGTACCCGCGTCGCATGTATGATACGAGAGCGGGGTAGCCCTACTATTATGTCAACCGCGTCGCACGTTCGATTCGTGAGCGGTGTAATAGATGCATCTATGGTTCGAGTCGTTCGACCCTTCGGTAGTGCACATTTATTTTCGCGTCGTACCGGCCGTATGTTCACGGCATATTATATGTTTGATAGTTGTTTGGGTGTTATGTGAATTTGTATATGTTGAACATCATGAAAAAGGAAAACTAGGTAAGTTATATGCTAGAGAACTTGACACGTAAAGGTATTTGTAAATACTATTTGATGCTCCTGTCTTCATTATTAATCATGACTGTCATTCCTGCTTAGCCTTATATTTAAAACATATTATTTTGACCCTAGTAAGTGTCACGTCAACCTCTCGTCACTACTTCTTCGAGATTAGACTGGATACTTACTGTTACATATTTTTTATGTACTCATAGTACGCTTCTGTACTTAATTGTACAGGTTCTGAGGCAGGTGCATCTGGGTATCAGTCCGGAGTTCGTCCCTGACATATACCTGGTCGAGACTTCACAGTGAGTTGCTTTCCTGGACGACTTCCAGCGGCACCTTGGAGTTTTTTGTTTCTTTTTTGTTATTTCTATCTACATTTCCTCAGACAGTAGGACAGACTTGTATTCTTTTGGATCCTCACTCTACTAGATGCATGTAGACTTGTGACACTAGTTCCTGGCACACACTATAATAGACGTTATTTTTGGGATGTAATTATTACGCTATGGCTTTTATGGTTATTTCTATCTAAAATTGCCTAAGTTAATCATCTTTATCTAAAGTCTTAAATTTAAATCGAGTAAGGGATGGAAATTGTTTTGGTAAATTAAATACACGCACTAGTAAATTGATGTTGCCTTGCCTGACTACGGTGTTGGGCGTCATCACGACCTGGATCAGGATTTGGGTCATGACACATGAGATGGGTCGGGAGCGGTTTAAGCTCCAACTGTGGTGGATCCTTAGTTGATGTCTTAGCCTGAGGAGATTTCCTCTAAGTGTAGAGGTTCGAATTGCGGCTCCCTTTTCCAAGTACCTTTAACCTTGAAGATCCAGCACCCATTCTCCAAGTCCTCACCATCTACCTCTTCTAAGTTCATTATGAAGGATGCTGAGGGTCTTTCGCATTAAGTGATTCGTCTTCCTCTTGCATGATCATATCCACCGCCTCTATCAATAAATAATTATATAACTCGCTGGATTGCCTCGTTGATTTTTTCACGTTAGAAGTTATTTCTTCGTTGTTTGATCTCATCTTGAGTTCCCCAGTTGCACAATCAATCAAAGTCCGCCCGGTGGCCAAGAACGGCCTTCCCAAAATTATAAGAATCTCCTCATCAACCTGATAATCCAGAATGATAAAGTCTGTACGAAAAACAAATCTCCTAACCTACAAAAGTATATCGTTAATTATACATGATTGCCTCTTGTGAGCACGTTATTATTGTCCGATATAAAAATTACTCCTAAAATATTTCAAAGTAGCTTTTAGTTATTTTTATAAAGTTTTAAGAATTTTCCATTATTTTTATTTCATTTGTCAGTGCGTATTTGATGTTGGTGTATTTTTAGTAGCATTTTAAATCATAAAAATGAAAAAATATTTTATATGTTAGATCTTAATTGCATTGTTAAAACATAAAATCACGAAAAATATACATTAGCTTTAATCAATTAGTTTAATTAATTTAAATTGGTTAAGATGCTAATTAGTTCGATTTCTGCAAAGTAAATTCAATTAGAAGTAATTTAGCTAATTTTGAAAGATCAAATAAAACAAGGAATTTTTACATTCCTATGCCACATAGGAAACCTTATTACCCTCAATGTTTAAGGTTAGACTTAATTACACTTAGTATACCAAATTATCAGTTATATACCATAATTAATTTAGGGGTATAATTAATGGACAGTTTTTTACTCCTTAATTAAAGGTGTCCATATATCCCACGTTTCTCTCTCCCCCTAATTCCTAAGACCAGCGCCGTTTTCCCCCTCCCCTTTCTTCCTCTTCTCCATTCCTTACTCGCCGGAAAAGAGAGTTGCTGCTCAACGTCACCT
>ML253730.1:0-21088 GCA_005239495.1 Nicotiana undulata | reverse complement strand
CCCCCCTCCTTTGAACACCCAGCACCTCATCAAATCGTTAGCCATCGAAACCACCCAAACTCCAGTTGAAAAACAGCCTCAAACACAACTAAATATGATTTGCTCAAACATAACTAATAAAGAGGAAGACCAGTGGATTTGCTCCATACAACAATGGTCTCTCTCTGATTTGTAAGCCCAATAGCTTTGAGTCCACTATCCACGTTGTGGCCATCAGCAGTAGCCTTATCAAGAGCCTTTGCCATACAGATCCTCACACTCTCCACAATTTCCATTGGGTCGTGCTCCACCCATCTACAATAACGACAAGAAGAACACAGTCAACGCGGTTCTCAAGCGGAAGACTTAAACTGATTTGTAGTTTTTTTGTAGAAATTTTGTAGATGAAGAGAAAATTTTGTAGTCAACATTTTTTTTCAACATAGATTGTAGTTTAATTGTAGTATAAATGTAGTAATTTTGTAGATAACCTTAAAAATAATACAACTTTTATACAATACTAAAACTGATTTGTATTTTATTTGTAGAAATTTTGTAGACGAAGAGAAAATTTTGTAGTCAACATTTTTTTCAACATAGATCGTAGTTTAATTGTAGCATAATTGGGATTTTCGACATAATTGCGTTTTTTGCAGAAGATTCGTAGAAGTTTTAGTCGTTTTTGATTTGTGAAAACAGAAAACAAAGCATCTACAATCAGAATACAAATAATCTACAATTTATCTACAAAATATCTACAAACTGTGTACATTGAATTTTAATATCCCAATTCTCATTTGATTGTAGTTTAATTGGGATTTTCGACATAATTGCGTTTTTTGCAGAAGATTTGTAGAAGCTTTAGTCATTTTTTATTTGTGAAAACAAAAAACAAAGCATCTACAATCAGAATACAAATAATCTACAATTTATCTACAAACGGGGTACATTGAATAGAAAGAGACGAAAATTAATACAATGTGATTTGCGTTTGAAAATTTCTAAAAGAATCTTTAATTCCCCAATATTAGCGCGCCTAAATAAGGAATTCTAATGCTACAATGATTCCTTATTTAATGAAACATCTGGAAGAATATTTACTTCCCTATTTTAGCGCATAAATAGAAAGATTATAGCTACTAAGATTCTGTATTTAATGCATTGTATCTTTTTTGTGGAAAAACTGCTAACATGGGAGGCCAGTCAACTCACCATTGACCGGTCAGAACCACTCAAGTATGTTGTTCTCTGACTCATCTACCTATGGCAAATCGACATATATTGCTACACGTAGTATTATCCCTTGAAGAGTTTCCGTCCAGTGCTCACGCACAATACCTCCGGATTGTGGGAATTCATTTGGTTGCTTCATTCTAGCTCAAATGGGTATATTTCTATTCCTTCTTCTCAAATTGTCGCCACCTGTTATATTCATTAATTAATTAGGCGCAAGTGAATTCCCTGTGTTGTTTTGAATATATTAGATAGTTAGTCGCATGCTTCTTCTGTTAAGAACGTAATTGAAGTTCATTTGAAGAAGTTGATTGATTAATGTATTTTTGGCACGATTGTTCATCCTGTTAATTGAGAGTAAGATTGTTAATTGGCTTGCGAAGGTAGAACTATAGTAGGTCTTGGGCCCATATTGAATGTGACCAAATTTTGTTTGAATCTTGCCCATACTCCAAAGTCTGATGAATTTAATTGTAGCAAAATAGAGTAAAAAAAAGGTAAATTATAGAATTTTAATCGTAGGAGGTCTTTAAAGGCCAATTTGGGAATTAAACTAAGAGAATATTTGTTGTTAACAACCTTGAAGGTTACAGGAGATAGGAAAGTACTATTTTGCAAAAGAAAAGCTGGGGGAATTTCGGGGTTAAAAAGAGTAAGTAACAAAAAGTGAGAAAGTAAAAAGAAAGGAAGATAAATGAAAGATTCTCTGAAATCTGTTAGATAAGTTAAGTCATAGTTCATTATATCAGATCTGAGTAGTAAAATATATGCGAATTAGGCTATGGACTTATTCACGAATTTGCTATGTGTTTATTTCAGGAACGTGCTTTGGTAAAAAAGGGTAGTGCTATATAAGTATGGATTGTCAAACTTTTGTAAGATCATTCAAAAGGAGAAATTGATTTTTAGTCATTTTGTTTCATGTTCTAATCTGATAGTAGAATTGACGAATTTGTAAATAATAATCTGGCCACAGTATTTTTTTTTATTATTTAGAAGTTGTGAATTATTATTATTTTGCAAATATCTGGTGTTGGCGCATTCAGTCATGAGTGTTGAGTTGGGCTAATAGCTGAGCTTGATTCATTCTGTCTGGCCCACTTGGTATTTACCAGCTGTCAAGGTTACTAAGTTCTACCATTAAGAGCTCAATTTTGGGCCTAGCCAAATTAAGCTCACCAGGCTTACCCCGTCTCACATGACATTGTCTTCTGAAGGCAGAGTTGTCCAAATGATAAATTCTCGCCCATGCACAAAACCCAGCGAACGTTATTTTTCTTTAGTTTTGCCAAGACCAGTCATCAATTGTCTTGTTACGTTTTGTATAAAAGAAGCCTATTGGAATCTCAATTTTGACTTTGGATCCTTGGTAATGCTGACAGTCATCTATCACTTGTTAATAACAAAGAGGCTAAATTGTACATATCCCTCCACAGTGTTATCCATACGTGCTGGCTTTCACTAAACAACCTTACATTAGCTTAAAATAAACATCTCATGGACATCGTAGGTGCTTTAGCAAAATTGTTTAATTTATTAGCGTGATTATGTACATGTTCGTGTGATATAATTATGATCCCAAAATAAATCAAGATACACGTTCACACGACTTTTACCAAACAATCTTAACAAATAATAAAGTCTTACTAATTGTGTACACGTATGCGTGACACCATTTTGGCACAATAAATAAGACGGATACACACAAACGTGATTTGTTTCAAATATTAGTTCCATAATTGATCTGCGACCGAAAAAATGGTCACAAAATGGACCGGTGTAGCCCAGTTTTGGGCACCAAATTCGCGATGCATTCCGCGACCTGCATACCTATTCTGCGATGCATTATGCGATCGCAGACCTGATTTCGGAGGCTTCATTTTCCTATTTTCATAACCCGACCCCATTTTGATAAATAGGCTTAGGGGTTCATTTTGGGGTGATTTTCTGAGAATTCTAGAGAGAGATGAGAGCATTTGAGAGAGAGAAGGAGGAACCCAACATTCAAATCATCCAATCTTGCATCAATCTTCAAGAAGCAAAGAACTCAATCACAAGATCTTCATCAAAGAGGTAAGTTTTCATACCCTAGTTTTCAATTTCAGAATTTGGATTAAAAGTTGGTCATGAGAGGTGTGATTCTTGTGTGTAAGAAAAATAAGGTTTGTGGGAAGAATTTTGAGTTCAAATGGGTAAAGATTGGGTTGAAAATGGTAGAAATCTTCAATGACTTTAATTGATGATTTGAGGGGTCATATGTGATTGGATTTTGATGAATTTGGTATGTATAGACTCATGAGTGGGTAAGGATTTCAGTTTTGTAATTTTTGTCGGATTTCGAGACGTGGGCTCGGGGCCGGTTTGGCCAATTTCGGAATTTTTGAAGTAATTTGGTTATTTTCGAGTGGGCTTTGTTCCTTTAGCGTATTTTGATGATATGAATCTGATTTTGAATAGATTCAGGACAAATTGAGGCCGAGTCGAGTGGCAAGGGAATCGCGGAGTAGATTTTCATTCGGTTTGAAGTAAGTAATGATTGTAAATCTAGATCTGAGGGTATGAAACCCCGATATTTCGTATTGTTTTGATAAATGAGGTGACGAGCGCGTGGGCGTGCACTGATAGGGATTGTGACTTGGTCCGTCATGTAGCGACTATTAAGCTGCGTGTTTGATTGAAAGCATCTAATATCCTGTATTTTAGAGATTTATACTTCATTATGTGTTGTATGCCATGTTTGGGGCCTCGTGCCGACCTGTTTAGACCCTCAGGGGGTATTCTTACTACTGTCTTCACGCTATTTTCATAGAAAATATGAACTCACTAATGCTTTATACCTGTTCACTATTTATTTTTGTTTACCACCCTGTTTTAGAATATTGAAATATAATTTGGGCTGAGTCCCTGTGATTTGTGGTGAGTTGGGCTGAGTCCCCGTGAGTTGTGATGAGTTGCCCGAGTGGCTTGTGAGGATGACTGAGTGAGGCCGAGAGCCAGACTTGTGAGGATAGATAGGGATTGGGCTGCACGCCGCAGCACTATATACATATATATATGGATAGGGTTACACGTCACAGCGAGATATGTGGATCGGGCTGCACGCCACAGCAAGATATATATTGGATCGTGCTGCACGCCGCAGCGATATAGCGCTTGGGCTGTAGGAGCCCCTCCCAGAGTCTGTACACCCCAGTGAGCGTAGTCGACTATTATGGATCGGGTTGCACGCCGCAGCGGTTATTATCATGGATCGGGTTGTACGTCGCAGCGGGTTATTATATTGATCGGGTTGCACGCCGCATCGGTTATTATATGGTATCTGTTGAGTGAGAGTGCTGAGTGTGAGAATTTACTGCTGAGAGTTGAGTCCCGAATGACTGAGAGGCTTGCCCGAGAGACTTTATTTGTGAGTGATACTGTGCCCGAGGGGCTTATATACTATGAAACTACCGTTTTCACTCTTCTTTACACTGAGCCTCTAATGATAATGTTGAACAAATGTTTTATATGAGACTTTAAATGGAAAACTGGAGTTCTATGAAAGATTCGGAAATGTAGTTCCTGACTTGATTTATTCATTTCCACTGTTGTTTATTATATGACCTCACATGATTTTACATGCTCGTCACTTCACTCAAGTCTTTAGTTATGGTTGTTACTTACTGAGTTGGCGTACTCACGTTACTCCTTGCACCTTGTGTGCAAATTCAGGTACCGGAGCAGAGAGATAGTTGAGCTACCCCATTTGGAGCATTGTTCGGAGATTGTGAGGTAGTTGCTCGGCGTCCGCATCCTACCCTTTCTCCTTCTTACTCTGACATTTTACTTTACTTCCCAAACTTGTTGTAGTAGATAATTAGTATCAAACTGTATTACTTCTTAAATGCTCATGGCGGTTGACTCCAGATATTAGGGTTGTGTTTAGATGTTCTGGTCACTTTTATTGTTTTGAAATGCTTAAAAGCGGAAATTATTATGAAATATCGGATAATTTATGTATTAAATGGAAATTTTTCAGTGAATTGGCTAGCTTAGTATCACGATAGGCGCCATCATGGCCAGTTTAGATTTGGTCGTGACAAATAGCTATGCAGTTCCAAGGAATCAACTAGATCACAATTTCTACGATGCATGCCCACACTCCCATCACCTAGCATGCGTGTTGCCTCGCGAAACGGCCTCTGAATGCCTTGAATCTAGCCACAAATAATTTGATATAATCAACACGAGCCAAAGGAATCAATTCCATAAGAAAATACTAAGTTCATAATCAAAAGTCAAAATGTCAACTCAAAGTTGGCCCACGGGACCACGTCTCGAAATCCAGTAAAAGTCACAAAATTCGGAAGCCCATTCATCCACGAGTCCAACCATACCAAAATCCAACACCAAATCGACACCCAAATCCCCAATATAAACTCTCCAAATCCCTAGCCTCAAACTCCAAAATTACACCTCAAAACCACACAATCTAGGTGGGGAAATTAATGGGAAAACATAATTATTGAGTAAATTTAACCACAAATGAGTTACCTCAAGAATCCCTTCGAAATTCCTCTCAAAAATCGCCTAATCCTGAGCTTGAAATGTCTAAAATGAAGGAAATCACGAAACCCTTGAGATAATACTCTACCCAGCACTTTCGCACATGTGACTCATTTGGTCACACATGCGGTCTCGCAGGAGCGAGAAATCTTCCGCTTCTACGGTTTGCCCAAGGCTCCACTTCCTCTGCTTCTGCAATCACAAACGCGCAAGTGCGAGTCCGCACCTGCAGAAATCCCTTCTACATCAGCGCTCCATAGCCCCCAATCCCTTTCCGCTTCTGCGCTCTAGCCGAGGAAATTCCCTCGCACTTGCGACCACTGCACACTCCCCTCTAGGCCGCATTTGCGCTCTAGCCGAGGAAATTCCCTCGCACCTGTGACCACTGCACACTCCCCTCTAGGCCGCATCTGCGCTTACCCACTTGCACCTGCAAGCTCGCACCTGCTATCACCACTCCGCAGGTGCGATTGCACCAAAACTGGTGAGCTTCAACAATCTTCCAACTTTCAAACTTGATGCGTTAACCATCTGCACTCCACCCGAGGACCCTGGGACCTCAAACAAATATACCAACAAGTCCTAAAACACGATACGAACTTAGTCGAGCCTTCAAATCACATCAAACCACGCTAAAACCATGAATCACGTATATATTCAAGCCTAAAGAACTTTTGAACTTCTAACGTCTACCTTCGATGCCGAAACCTATCAATCACGTCCGATTAACCTCAAATTTTGCACAAAAGTCATGAATGACACCACAGACCTACTCTAACTCCCGGAACTCTAATCCGAGCTCGGTAACCACAAAGTCCGCTCTTGGTTAAACTTCTAAATTTTAAACTTAAGCTTCCAACATTGATACAAAGTGTCTCAACTCATTCTGAAACCTCTCCGGGCCCAAACTAACTACCCGACAAGTCACATAACAACAATTAGGTAGGGAATGAGCAATAAATGGTGGGACGAGGCTACAATTCTCGAAACGACTAGCCGGGTCGTTACATACTGATAGTCACGGATGTTGTAAGATCAATCAAGAGGAGAAATTGCTTTTTAGACGTTTTGTTTGATGTTCTAATTTGATTGTAGAATTGATGAATTTGTAAATAATAATTTGGCCACAATAATTTTTGATTATTTAGAAGTTGTGAATTATTATTATTTTGTAAATATTTATTGTTGGTAAATTGACTAATAGTATTCAGTCATGAGTGTTTGAATTGGGCTAATAGCTAAGCTTGAAAGGCTTCTTCTGCCCGACCCACTTGCCAGTGGCCATCCGTCAAGGTTACTAAGTTCTATCATTAAGATCTCAACTTTGGGCCTGATCAAATTAAGCTCGCCAGGCCCACCCCGTCGCACATGACTTTGTCTTCTAAGGCAGAGTTGAGTGAAGCCCAAATAATAAATTCCCGTCCATGCATAAAATCAGCAAACGTTGTTTTTCTTTAGTTTTGTCAAGACCAGTCATCAATTGTCTTGTTACGTTTGGTATAAAAGAAGCCCATTGGAATCACAATTTTAACTTTGGATCCTTGGTAATGCTGACAGTCATCTATCACTTGTTAATAACAAAGAGGCTAAATTGTACATATCCCTCCACAGTATTATCCATACGTGCTGCTGGCTTTCACCAGACAACCTTACGTTAGCTTAAAATAAAAAACTCATGGACATCGTAGGTGCTTTAGGCGTATTGTTTAATTTATTATCGTAATTATGTATACGTTCGTGTGACATAATTATGACCCCAAAATAAACAAAGGTACGCGTTTGCGCGACTTTAACCAAACAATCTTAACAAATAATAAAGTGTTATTAATTGTGTACACGTAAGCAAGACACGATTTGCACAATAAATAAAACGGATACACCCACACGTGATTCGTTTCAAAGATTAATTCCATAAATGTGATAATCAAAGAAATTTAAAAGCGATAAAAGATAAAATGCACTTAGCTTTTTTTTTTTAAAAATACGTAATAAACAATCAATTAAGCCAGGTATGATTAAACGCGATCGTGCTACCATGGGATCTAGGAATGTCTAATACCTTCTCCCGGGTTAACATAATCCTTATACAGTCTTCTATGTTTCGCAGACTTTAAATCGAGAAAATTTTCCTTGATTTGAGATTTTAAAATAAACCAGTGACTTGGGACAACATAAATAATATTCCAAGTGATGACTCTAAAATAATATAAATTAATCACACTTCAATAATGTCACACAATGCAGGAAAAACTCCTTTCCTCGTTTAAGTGTGACACCTCTTCTCCATTTAGTCAGCTAGTTGTTGTCAAGACCCAAAACCATGTGATCGGCACCCGGCACACCACTCGACCTGAGCGAATCAAACCATGTGATGCAACCAAATCATATGCATGAAAACCAATTTAACTACGGAAGCTCCTTGAAAATCATATACATTTTCAAGTTAAATGACAAAATATTTTCCAGTGCAAAATCACACATGACATCTTTCACGGTAATAACAATGAGACTAAGTAAAATAAATATATTTTCATGTATATCGTGTACAACCCCGTTACTACAACCTTTCAAAACTATCTATGGAGCTTCTACACCAAAGTATATAATTAAACACTTGGGTTAATACCCGACTAGCATAAATTAAGAAAACAACATGATAGTTACCACGAAATAGGAGTGGTGCCTCACCATATACATCAGAAAGAGAGTCATCCTAGCCCTGACCGTATGCCACGTATCACACATCATCCTGAAACATGTAAAGTAAGCCGGACCCTGAAGGGGGGCCCCTAAGGGCTGAGTACACTACAACGATACTCAATAAGTGTCACAGACTCTCTCTAACTTAAGTTCTTGGGACAAACTTTATAAAAAAAATAGTGCATCAATATTTGATATAAAACGATAAAAAGTTTTATCAATTCATGACCCTTGTCATTTTTAAATAAAAGCCAAGTAAACTATAAACCACACTATAAACTTTTAAAATATTTACATCAATCCAAGATTTTGGATAAAATCATACAAAATCATTCCATTTGTTTTAAGTCATTGAAATCACTTTCGGCTCCTTAGGCCTAAACATACAAAAACCATCCTTACCTTTCATAACATAGTAGCCTCAAAAGATCTGTTTTTATCAAATCATAGCATTTATAAAACATTTAAATCATTTTAACAAAATTTAAATAAATAACCTTTTACTTGCTAAAGCCTTTAGCAATTTAACATCAATCTTTAAAAGATACCACAAATTCTATTATGTTCGTCAATTTCCAAAAGAAATACTTTCCATGAATACTTATCTTTAGCACTCAAAATATATACTCTTGTCAATACGTAAGTTTTGAAAATAAAAAACTTATAACATTTACCTTGTGTGCCATTTTGCCAACAAGATTTAAAATAAAATTTTATAATACACCATGACACTACATATGAAACATAATATTTAATACATGGAGACGTCCGTACTTATTTGTCCCCACAAGCACGAAAGCACATTTGCAAACAACTTAAGTATTAACTCGAAACATGCTTTTAGAGAAAGTTCCTCAAGAAGAGTAAGTTTTAATCAACTTACCCCACTTTCGCTTTATTAACATTCACAAGCTTCCAATCCTCGTCCATCATTCCAATGTTGATTAAATTGCTCAACATCACCAACAAGTCAATATCTACAATTAGATATCCTAACTACATCAAAATATGACCTAAGATATTGATCAACATCCATATATGGATCATAAGTTGGCTACAAGCCTCCAACAACTCAAATCACCAAATAGTTTTACATGCTAGACCATTCAACTTCATTCTTATGTTTTAATACCCATTCGAAGTCATTAATGATACTACATCAATTGTCCATTGCCACCAAGTTACTATTCATCGTCTTCCATAATCAACACTTGCAAAATATACAATTCGGGTAATTACTTAGTTGATAACTTCCATCTTTTGCTAACAAATAATTCCATAGGTTCATTGTATTCGTAAATTTCATCGCCAAGATTACCATTCATCTTCTCTCTTATTTTCTCAAAAGTACTATTCATGCCATGAACTAGAGTTTTATAATCCAATCTTTCAACCATTAAAACTTGTAACAAATACTTCAAATACCTCTAACTACACATAATAAACGAGTTTGAAGCATTGAAATCACCTCTAGTAGCTCAATCTTGAAAAATCATAACTTTTGTGATTTTAGTGTTCTTGAGGATTTGATGATGAAATCTAGCATTTGGATGCAAGAATGATGTTATAACTCATGTATATTGAGTAAGAATCAATCCAAAACATCATTAACAACTTATCTTAGTTGATTGGACTTGATTTGAGCTCAAAATCGCCCCTTCACCTCAAGAACCCTAACCCCAAAATACTCAAAGTACTCTCCTCCCCCGACCTTGTATTTATAGGCCCAGATTTCTAGGTTTCGGATGCGGCCTCAGATGCTTCGCATCCCCAGT
This sequence comes from Nicotiana undulata, assembly GCA_005239495.1. NCBI lineage: Eukaryota > Viridiplantae > Streptophyta > Magnoliopsida > Solanales > Solanaceae > Nicotiana > Nicotiana undulata. The sequence continues at coordinate 10,856 of ML253730.1, read as the reverse complement.
TCACATCTCTTCGAAGCTCGGATACGGACATGGATGCTTGTCACGACCCAAAAACGGCCATCGTGATGACGCCTATCGTGGAATTAGGCAAGCCACAACTCAACATTTCCAACACAGTAAAACACTTTTAGAAATAACGGTAGAACAAATTAATATTAAAGAAAAGCCTTCTTAAAAAAGATGTTATACGATACAATCAATCCACAAAACTCGGGTGTCAGTGAGTACATGAGCGTCTAAAACCAGAATACAGCCCACTACAGTATCTAGAGAATAAAACTTAAAATACAGATAGAAAAAGGAAGGAGAATCAAGGCCCGCGAACGCCATGTAGCTACCTCGATAGTCTCCGAACTCTGATGCCTCAATCAGCAGCTACCGCCGTGACCAAAAACGCCTGGATCTACACACAAGGTGCAGGGAGTAACGTGAGTACATCCAACTCAGTAAGTAACAAGTCCAAACTTTTGACTGAAAGGTAGTGACGAACTCAATCGGTACAGATAAAATGGAAAAAAAGTGCAGAAACGTAGGCATGCTTTCAAATGAAATAGGCAAATCAAAACACTAAAGTAAAGCAAACCCGAACAGTGTAGGAATATAACTCTGCTATCTGTACATGCCAATGCATATGTTGTAGGTGATGCACCATGTTGTCAGCCTCATGTGCTCACACTCTCGAATGCACTCGGTACTGTATATGGCCCATACGGCCCAAGGAAGACCCATCCCGGAGCATATACGTCACTGACTATAAGTCACCCAGTACCGAGAAAGGCCGATCCAGCCCTCTGGAGAAGATCCATCTCCAGGTATCAAGTACTTCGGACAAGATCCATGTCCAGGGAAGATCCATCCCTCAATAATATCAACCACGCTCACTAAGGGTGTGTTACAGACTCCAGAGGGGCTCCTACAGCCCAATCGGTATCATAACATCAGTATAACCGCTGCTGCCCGTAGTCCGATCCCACAACTGTCACTCATAATCGGCTCTCGGCCTCAGTCAGTCATCAATCTCTCCAGTCTGACTCATGGGCCCAAAATATCATGAAACTAGCCCAAAACAGTAGTATGATAAATCAATAGATAACAACTAAGACTAGGATATGATATGAAATGCATATATATGACTGAGTACAAAATATCAATAAAATTGGTGAAGTGACTACAAGAAACAACCACTATGGTTCCCAACAGTACCGGCATAAGTTCGAGTCCAAAATGTTGAAATGAGACTAAAATCACGAACTCTTATTTTTAAACCTTATGCCCAGAGTTTTCTCACCTGCAGCCATTTATCCGCACCTGCGGAGTTGCTTCTACGGTAAAATTCCCACTCCTGCGAAATTCACTTATCCAGCTGCCTCCGCTTCCGCGATCACCGGACCGCATCTGTGCATATCGCAGGTGCGGGAAACCCATCGCACCTGCGGATCGAAATCGCATATGCGCCCCTCTGCCCGCTTCTGCGACCATCGCAGGTGCGGGATAATCTTCGCAACTGCGACCTCTACTCAATTCTTCCTTTGCCGCCTCTGCAATTCCTTCCTCGCTTCTACGAGCTCACACCTACGGTACCCATTCCACAGGTGCGATTTCACCAGTAACAACAACACTTCAGTTGTTTCACCAATTTCAAACCAAGTTCGTTAACCTCCCGAAATCAACCCAAGTCCCCCGAGACCTCAACCAACCATACCAACAACCCCTAAATCATGATAAGAACTTAGTCGAATCCTCAAATCACCAACATCAAAAACACGAATTACATATCGATTCAAGCCTAAAGAACTTCTAAACTTCCAAATTCCACAAACGACGCCGAAACCTATCAAATCACGTCTGATTGACCTCAAATTTTGCACACAAGGCATAAATGACACCACGAATCTACTCCAATTCCCGGAAATCGAATCCGACCCCGATATAAAATTTTCCATTGCCGGTCAAATTTGCCAAAATTCTAACTTTCGCCAATTCAAGCCTAATTTTACTACGGACCTCCAAATCACATTCTAGACCCGCTCCTAAGTCCAAAATCACCTAACAGAGCTAACAGAGCTATCAAAATTCAAATCCGATGTCATTTATACATAATTCGACATCTGGTCAACTCTTTCAACTAAGAGACTAAGTGTCTCAATTCACTCCGGAATCACCCCAGACCCGAACCAACCAACCCGGTAAGGCATATACTTCCGGAGCATTGAAACGTGAAATACGGGATGCACACTCGACAAGCTAGGTGTCAAGGCAAGCTTGTAAGCCACCTCCTCAATCCTCTGAAGTACCTCAAAAGGTCCAATGAACCGAGGGCTCAACTTGCCCCTCTTCCCAAACCTCATAACACCCTTCATGGGTGATACCTTCAGCAACAGCTTCTCCCCGACCATGTAATACACATCACGAACTTTCCTGTCAGCATAACTCTTTTGCCTAGACTGCGCCATGCAAAGCCGCTCCTAAATCAATTTCACCTTGTCTTACGCATCCTGAACCAAGTATGTATCCAAAAGCCTAGCATCACCCGGCTCAAACCATCCCACCCGAGATCTACACTGCCTCCCATATAAAGACTCATACGGGACCATCTGAATGCTTGATTGATAACTGTTATTGTAAGCGAACTCTGCGAGCGGTAGAAACTGGTCCCATTAACCTCCAAAATCAATGACACAAGCGCGTAGCATGTCCTCCAATATTTGGATAGTGCGCTCGGACTGTCCGTCCATCTGAGGGTGAAATGTTATGCTCAACTCAACCTGCTTGCCTAACTCTCTCTACACAACTCTCCAAAACCGCGTGCCTCTATCTGAAATGATGGAAACTGGCACACCATGAAGGCAAACAATCTCTCGGATGTAAATCTCGACCAACCATTTTGAAGAATAAATAGTACCAACTAGAATGAAGTGCGCGGACTTGGTCAGCCGATTCATTACCCAAATAGCATCGAACTTCCTCGAAGTCAGTGGGAGCCCAACTACAAAATCCATGGTGATTCGCTCCCACTTCCACTCCGGGATCTCTAACCTCTAAAGCAAGCCACCTGATCTCTAATGCTCATACTTTAAATAATGACAGTTGAAACACCGAGCTACAAACCCAACTATATCTTTCTTAATCCTCCTCCAGCAATAGTGTTGTCTCAAATCCAGATACATCTTCACGGCACCTGGATGGATATAATATAGCAAGTTGTGGGCCTCTTTAAGAATCAACTCTCGTAGCCCATCTACATTGGGCACACATATCCGAACCTGCATCCTCAACACCCCATCATCACCAACGGTCACATCCCTGGCATCACCTTGTTGAACCTTGTCCTTGAGGACAAGCAGATGAGGGTCATCATATTGACGCTTCCTGATACGATCATAAAGAAAAGACCGAGAGACCATACAAGCCAATACTCAACTCGGCTCAGAAATATCCAATCTGAAAAACTGGCTAGCTAAGGCCTGAACATCCAACAACAGTGGCCTTTCTGTGGATGGAAGATATGCTAAGCTCCCCAAATTCTTCGCCCGGCGACTCAAGGCATCGACCATCATATTAGCCTTCCTGGGATGGTTTCAAATGGTGGTATCATAGTCCTTAAGAAGCTCCAACCACCTCCACTAAAGCAAGTTAAGATCCTTCTGCTTGAACAGATGTTGTAATCTCCGGTGATTAGTGTAAATCTCACAATGAACACCGTACAAATAGTGCCGCCAAATCTTCAAGGCGTGAACAATAGCTGCTAACTCAAGATCAAGGACATGATAGTTCTTCTCACGGGTTTTCAACTGGCGCGAAGCATAAGCAATCACTCTACTCTCCTACATCAGAACACACCTAATATCGATCTATAAAGCATCATAATACACTGTGTAAGAACCAGAAACTGATGGCAGCAGTAGAACTGGAGTCGTGGTCAAAACAGTCTTGAGCTTCTGAAAGCTCTCTTTGCGCTCATCCGACCACCTCAATGGAGCACCCTTGTGGGTCAATTTGGTCAAGGACGATGCAATAGATGAGAAACCCTCCACAAAACGACGGTAATAGCAAGCCAAACCAAGAAAACTCCGAATCTCCGTGGCTGAGGACGGTCAGGCCAACTCTGCACCGCCTCTATATTCTTCTGATCCACCTTAATACCCTCACTGGACACCACGTGCCCCAAGAACGCCACTGAACTGAGCCAAAACTCACACTCGAAGAACTTTGCATAAAGCTTCTCCTCCCTCAACCGCTGTAACACAATCCTCAGATGTTGGGCATGCTCCTCCTGGATACGAGAGTACACCAGGATGTCATCAATGAATATAATAACGAACGAGTCAAGATAAGTCTAAAATACAATGTTCATCAGATTCATGAACGACGTTGGGGCGTTGGTCAGCCCAAAAGACATCACAAGGAACTCATAATGGCCATATCGGGTCCTGAAAATTGTCCTCAGAATATGAGTCCCGAATCTTCACCTGGTGATACCCTAACCTCAAATAAATCTTGGAGAACACCCTCGCTCCCTGAAGCTAGTCAAATAGATCATCAATACGTGGAAAAGGGTACTTGTTCTTGATTGTGACCTTGTTCAACTGTTTGTAATCCATGCACATTCTCATAGTACCATCATTCTTCTTTACGAATAGAATTGGTGCACCCCAAGGTGACACTCTAGGCCAAATAAATCCCTTATCAAGGAGTTCCTAAAGTTGTTCCTTCAACTCCTTAAACTACGTCGCTGCCATGCGATACCGTGGAATAGAAATGGGCTGAGTGCCCGACACCAAATCAATACCAAAGTCAATATCCATGTCTGGCGGCATGCTTGGCAGGTCTGCAGGAAACACATCCGGAAAATCTCGCACCACCGGAACAGAATCAATAGCAGGGGACTTTACACTAACATCCCTCACAAAGGCCAAATAAGATAGACAACCCTTCTCAACCATACGATGAGCCTTCAAGTATGACATCACTCTACTAGGAACATAGTCTATAGAGCCACTCCATTCAACCATCGGCAACTCCGGCATAGCCAATGTCACGGTCTTAGTGTGACAATCTTGAACAACATGACATGGAGACAACCAATACATACCCAAAATCACATCAAAATCGACCATACTAAGCAACAAAAGATCTACTCTAGTCTCCAGACTCCCAATAGTCACTACAGATGACCGATATACACGGTCCACAATAATAGTATCGCCTACCGGAGTAGATACATGAATAGATGAAACTAGAGACTCACTTGGCATATCCAGAAAATGAGTGAAATACGAGGACACATATGAATAATTTGAATCATGGTCAAACAATATACATGCATTTTTGTGGAAAAATGAAACTATACCTGTAATGACAACATCCGAAGCAATGGCATCTGGTATGGCAAGGAGATCATAGAAACAGGCATGGCCGCCCCCTGATTAGCCTATCCCTCTCGGGCGACCCCTAGCTAACTGAGCTTCACCCCGAGTTGGGTGGGCGGGTGGTGAAGCAACTGGTGGTAAAGTCGAAGTTTGACTCCTCTACTGAGATGAACCTCCTGAAAGGCGGGGAAAATACCTCTTGATATGAGCTAAATCTCCAGACTCAAAGAAACCTCTCCTTGCGAATGGCGGTGGGGACTGAAGGGGACCCCAAGCACTGGAATAACTACTAGAAGGTCCCGACACAGATGAAACCTAAGTTGATGGTGCATGAGACAAACTCTGAGTTGGTAGTGCACTGAATGACAACTGGCCCTGCTAATAACTATGTGACCCGTGTCCAGATGATGCACCACGGTGATGGGCGAGCCGTATGAGCATGTTTGAAAGGACAACCCTTATATGGTGGAACTGACCCCCAGAAGGAACACCGCCAAATCCACCTTATCCACGAGGCCTCTTGGACTCCCTCTCAACCCCCTCATGGCTACGAACCATCTCGATCTGACGAGCAATGTCGATAACCTCATCAAAAGTAGCACCAGACACTCTCTCTGGTAATAAGAAATTGCAGCTAAAAAGTGAGGCCATCTATGAACCTCTTGATACTCTCCCTGTCTGTGGGAACCAACCAGATAGCATGTCGGGCCAACTCCGAGAACCTCATCTCATATTGTGTCACGGACATATCACCCTGACGAAGCTGCTCGAACTGCCTGCGCAACTCCTCCTTACGGGACTTAGACACGAGTTTCTCTAGGAAGAGAATGGAGAACTACTGCCAGGTAAGGGGTGTTGTGCCGACCGGCCTACACCTCTCGTAAGCCTCCCACCAACTGAAGGCATCCCCAGAGAACTGAAAAGTAGTGAAAAAGTCCCCACTAGTCTCTAGAATACCAGTTGTACAGAGTATCATCTAACACCTATCGAAGAAACCTTGTGCATCCTCTCCTTCTGTACCGCTAAAAGATGGAGGCTGGAGCCTCCCAAACCTCTCCAATCTACGCTGCCCATGCTCAGGCATAGTAGGAACCACATAGTCCTGAGAAGCTGCGACCGGCTGGGCTGGTGGTGCCCCCGGTGTCTGGAGTCCCTGCATCAATTGCTTTGGTGTGCGGGCGACGGGAGTCTGAGTGCCTCCCCCGGCCTGAGAACTGGATGATGCATTCGAAATAGAGACTGCATGAGCAATACTGATGCACACAGTTAGAATCTGAGCTAAGGCCTCCTGAAGGCCTGGAATCACGATGGGCACAGTTGGTGTTTGAGCTGGTCCCGTTGGCGCATCCACAACTGGAACCTAATCTTGAACTGGGGGAACTGGTGAATCTGTAGGTATTGTCCTAGCTGATGTGTGGGTTGCACCTCTGCCGCTAACGCGACTTTGGCCTCTCGCGGCCCTGGCTGGTGGTACTGGTGGATGTCTATCCTGCCCAGTGGTACATGTCCTCACCATCTGTGAGTGAATGAAATAACAGAAGTTAAGTTACAAGAATCAACATATTCGCACGACAAGCATTCAAGAATGCAAAGTTTTCCTAAGGGTTCTAATGCCTCTCGAAGATAAGTATACGTCTCTGTACCAATCCACAAGACTCTATTAAACCCTCTCATGACTCGTGAGACCTATGTAACCTAGGCTCTGTTACCAACTTGTCACGACCCAAAAACGACCGTCGTGATGACGCCTATCGTGGAAATAGGCAAGCCACAACTCAATATTTCCAACACGGTAAAACACTTTTATAAATAACGGCAGAACAAATTAATATTAAAGAAAAGCCTTTTTAGAATGGAATTTATCCAAAATATGATACAATCCATCCCAAAACTGGGGAGTCATCGAGTACATGAGCGTCTAAAACTAGAATACAGCCCACTACAGTATCTAGAGAATAAAACTGAAAATACAGATAGAATAAGGAAGGAGAATCAAGGCCCGCGAACGCCATGCAGCTACCACGATAATCTCAAAACTCTGATGCCTCAATCAGCAGCCGTCGCCGTAACCAGAAACGCCTGGATCTGCACACAAGGTGCAGGGAGTAACATGAGTACATCCAACTTAGTAAGTAACAAGTCCAAACTTTGGACTGAAAGGTAGTGACGAACTCAACCGATACATATAAAATGGAAATAACTGTGCAGAAATGTAAGCATGCTTTCAAATTAAATAGGCAACTCAAAACAGAAAAGTAAAGTATATCCGAACGATGTAAGGAATATAACTCTGCTATCTCTACATGCCAATGACAAGATGTAGGTGATGCACCATGCTGTCAGCCTTATGTGCTCACACTCTCGAATGCTCAACAACTCAGTATTGTATATGGCCCATACGGCCCAGGGAAGACCCATCCCGAAACATATACATCACTGACTATAAGTCACCCGGTACCGAGGAAGGCCAATCCAGCCCTATGGAGAAGATCCATCTCCAGGTGTCAAGTACTTCGGACCAGATCCATGTCAAGGGAAGATCCATCCCTCAATAATATCAACCACGCACAATATGGGTGTGTTACAGACTCCAGGGGGGCTCCTACAGCCCAAGCGCTATCATAATATCAGTATATCTGCTGCGGCGTGCAGGCCGATCCCATAACTGTCACTCATAATCAACCTCGACCTCACTTAGTCATCAATCTCTCCAGTCTCACTCATGGGCCGAAACAGTAATATGATAAATCAATAGATAACAACTAAGACTGGGATATGATATGAAATGCATGTATATGATTGAGTACAGAATATCAATAAAATCAGTAAAGTGATAGCAGGAAATAACCACTATGGGCCCCAACAATACCGGCATAAAGCCTAAACATAATATCTAGCATGATTGATAACTCAATTACTTTATCACATGATGAAACACGGATATCAACAAGACACTATCACTACACAATTCCATGGAACCAACCAAGCCACAATTCTCATGGTGCACGACCGCACGCCCATCACTTGACATGTGCGTCACCTCAGTACCAATCATATAACACATAGTTTGGGGTTCGAATCCTCAGACCCATGTTTTAAAGTGTTACTTACCTCAAACCGAGCAAATCTCTACTCTGAAATGCCTTTGCCCCTCGAATCAGTCTCCAAATGCCCCGAATCTAGCCACAAGCAGTATGAGATAATTAATATAGGCTAAAGGGATATAAGAAAAATATGAAATTCTAAACCAAAATCCGAAATGAGCTCAACCCCCCTCCCCCCGAGCTCACGTCTCGAAATCCGACAAATGTCACCAAACCTGAAAGCCCATGCACTCACGAGTCTAACCATACCAAATTTACCAAAATCCGACATCAAAGGGTCATCCAAATCCCCAAATTACATTCTCCAAATCCCTAGCCTCAAACCCCCAAATTCCACCTCAAAACTACACAATCTAGGTGGGAAAATCAGTAGGGAAACAAGATTTTTGATTAAAAAACATATACAAGAAGCTTACCTTAATAATCCTCTTGAAAATCCTCTCCAAAATCGCCTAAATCCGAGTTCAAAATGTTGAAATGAGACTAAAATCGTGAACCCTTGTTTTTAAACCTTCTACCCAGACTTTTTGCACCTGCGGCCATTTATCCGTACCTGCGGAGCCAATTTTGCGATAAAATTCCCACTCATGCGGAAGTCACTTATCCATATTCCTCCGCTTCCGCGATAACCAGACCGCATCTGTGCATATTGCAGGTGCGAGAAACCCATCGCACCAGCGGATCGAACTCGCATCTGCGCCCCTCTGCCCGCTTCTGCGACCATCGCAGGTGCGGGATAATCTTTGCACATGCAATCTCTGCTCAATTCTTACTTGGCCGCTTCTGCAATTCCTTCCCCGCTTCTGCAAGCTCGCACCGGCGGTGCCCACTCTGCAGGCGCAATTACACCACTAGCAGCAGCACTTCAGCTGCTTCACCAATTCCAAACCAAGTTCGTTTACCTCCCGAAATCAACCTGAGGCCCCCAGGACCTCAACCAACCATACCAACGAGTCCTAAATAATGATACGAACTTAGTCGAATCCTCAAATCACCTCAAAGAACATAAACTTTCAAATTCCACAAACGACGCCGAAACCTATCAAACCACGTCCGATTGACCTCAAACTTTATACACAAGTCATAAATGAAACCATGAATATTCTCCAATTCTAGGAAATCGAATACGACCCCGGTATAAAAATTCACTACCGATCAAATTCGCCAAAATTACAACTTTCGCCAATTCAAGCCTAATTCTACTACGGACCTCCAAATCATATTTTGGACGTGCTTCTAAGTCCAAAATCACCTAACGGGGCTAACAGAACCATCAAAATTCAAATATGCGGTCGTTGACACATAAGTCAACATCTGATCAACTTTTCCAACTTAAACTTTCAATTAAGAGACTAAGTGTCTCAATTCACTCCAAAATCACCCAGGACCCGAACTAACCAACCCGGTAAGGCATATAACAGCTGTAGAACACAGAAGAAGCAGAAAAAAAAAATGGGGAAATAGGACTACAACTCTCGAAATGACCGGCCGGGTCGTTACATCGCTTTGACAGCACATCACTTCTAGTCTTTCTTTCAGACGTGGCCCCGGATGCTTCGCATCTGTAGACTCCTCTGCCAGCCTTTGGTAATTTAGTCTTAACTTTTTGTAGGAATGTCCAAATGGAAAATGGTTTGAAGCGTGTTAGAAACGAGGCTCGAAGATCTTCCATTTGATAGGTTGTACATCACATAAATATTTATATATATAGAGAGAGATATGCTCGTCCAAAGTTTGGTCTTGGGCGTACTCATTTTGAACTTTAGTCTATCATGTAATTTCGAACTTAACTTGGACTTAGGGCTATCCTTAGACCCCATATCACATATAATATGTGTTACGCCCCGCAGTATTCCGATGATGTTACGTTTTACAGTATTAAGTTACGACGATATTGCACCCTGAAGTATTGTACGTTAAAATTTCGTTTTCAGTTAACCGATGTAGACTCGGGGATGAGATCATTTTGACGTTAACGTACTTACGCTATTTATAGCAAGCAATAAATAAGTGTTATGAAGAATAAGAGGGTACACGGATTAAAGAAAACGGGTTTCGTTGAAAGTGGTCAATTTGGAATAAAATACGAGTCGAGCGATAATACCCGATAATTATGAACTAATACCATGCAAGGTACCATATGACCACCGTAGTATAATGTATAAAATATATTAAAAATAAGTAAAATTTTATGTAATTTGAGACAAATTTTAAATTATACGGGTAATTGGTTAATTATCGAGTAACGGGACATTACCTAATTAACTAATAAGTGGATAAAATTTTATAATGTCCACCCTCTAAAAACGTGGCAGCAGGAGAGCTAACAAAACCAATGACTAAGTGTCATATTGGCTTACGTGGCTATGTAGGATAACAAGAC
>ML253727.1:0-11318 GCA_005239495.1 Nicotiana undulata | reverse complement strand
ATGGGGGATGGGGGATGGGGATGTTTGAGTGGAGAAGAAAAGTAAAAGATATAATAAATTTTAAAAATGGACCCACAAATAACACATGTCAAGCAATAAATAGTCTAACATATGACACATTGTACAAGTCAGCGCAAGTGACATACACGCTTTGTGGGATGTGTTTATTAACCCTCGTTCTATTTATTTGAAGTGTTCAAATGGAAAAATTATAAGTTTGTTTACCGAGTTGGCAATCAGGTGCAAGTTTAAGTGGCCACGAGACCATTTTACCTAATCTTTTCTTCTAGTTCATGTACGTATCTTGGGTACTCATACTGGAATAAATTTGAATTCACATCATACTATAAGGTAAGGAAGAAGCTATTTCTACAAGGTATTATTTTATTTTTACTAAGAACTCGAACTCAAGACCATTGCTTAACAGATACAACTTCAGGATTTTGATTTTGTAAGTTTCTAAACCTCAAGTTATATATATATATATATATATATATAAACTACTAGGTTCATATAAACATATATGTGTCACTGTACATTCCCTTTGCTGGGTCGTGGAAAGATCCTATCCATTCCCACTGGAGATATAGCATTTTGGCTACATGTTCAACTGAACGCATAACTTTAGACAAGCAGTATGGATTCATATGTAAAAACCTAAATCTTAACAAGTGTTAGGTTTGAACCCATAATTTTAACAGTACATTGAATTCAATGCTAAAAATCTTAAAAACTTAAAATTTATTATTTGGATTCGCCTAAAACTATTGGAGGATCTTAGCAAAAGACCGGGGTTGGAAAATCGCCAAAGGAGGACCCTAATATGATCAATAATAGACCTGTGATGTGAAGCCTTGGGCTACAGACTTTAGTTTTCCAGAATGAAGTCCTAAATACGATCCCACTATGGTTTAGGTTTTCTAATTTTCATTACACTGCTGGAACAAAATATCTTTGAGTAAAATTAGTAGTGGAATAGATACCCCATTGTATGCTGATGATTGCTCTACAAATGCTGCTCGCATATCATATGTTAAGGTACTTATAGAGATGGATATCACAAAGGCACTCCCTAAATGTGTAACTATGCTTGATCCAAAGGGGAATCACTTGGAACAAGAAATCGCCTATGAATGGGAATCAGAGTTCTGTGGAAAATGCTTGCAAGTAGGCCACTCCTATAGAGAAGTGGCAGCTTAGCGACCCCTTGTGCAACAACCTAGAGGAAAAACTCAAAAAAAAAAAACATGTGCGGAGGAAGCATGATGCTACAAGATATCAGGGTTAACAACAAAATAAGATTGATCCCAAGGGAACTATCAGTCTAAACCAACAACCTGAGACAAGAATTATGAGGAAAAGGCTCCAAATGTGAGCACACAACAAGAGGAATGGACAACAGTGACAACAAGTCAACATCCAAAGCTAAGAGTTCAACCACGGAGGAGCAGAATGCTAGGACATCTAATGGTTTTAACCCATTATTGGGGTTGAACGACCAGTGTGTATATTCGATCCAACAGAGAGGGGATGCTAGGGGACAATGTAATTTTAGAGGTACGGTAGGAGATACCAAATTTTATCATAATCAATGATGCATTTGGTGACATGGAATGTGAGAGGGATGAATAAAACCTATAAGCATGAGGAGATGAAAGTGTTTATGATGGAGAATAAAGTTAGTTTAGTCACTATAGTAGAACATAGAGTACAACAAAATAAAGAACAGAAGATAATACAAAAAATAGCTCCTACTTGTGACTGGATCTTAAATGCAATACAAGCACAAAATAGAGGATATGGCTATTCTGGGATCCAAAGTATGTTGGGTTCACAATGCTTGATATGGATCCCAAGTAATACATGGGACAATGAAAATATTTGATCTCAACATAGCATTCACATTTACGGTCGTATATGAATTACATAATATAAGGAACATGGAAAGGTTATGAATGAAGCTTAAAGCTCTGGAATCTATTCATGTCACGACCCTAATTTTCTTCCGTAGGATATCGTGACGGCNGAACAAGGAAAGGTTATGAATGAAGCTTAAAGCTCTGGAATCTATTCATGTCACGACCCTAATTTTCTTCCGTAGGATATCGTGACGGCACCGAGTTTCTAGGACTAGGTAAGCCTAACAAACATGTGGAATGGTTGAAATAATAATCTAAAATCTAAAACGTCGGCAATTGTATAAAGTAAAAACTGTAACTCAAAGTGTATACATCTCTCAAAACCCGATAGATATAAGTCACAAGCTCTAGATACAATGTTGAAAATATCCTAAACATCGCTCTCTATCAAAACATAAAGAACCAAGGAAAAGTCGAGATAGAAGGGGACTTCGAGGCACGTGGACGCGGACATGTGTACCTTAAAGTCTCCAAACAGCAGCACAACACTCTAATATCGAGGTTGATACGATATGCCTGGATTTGCACAAAAGTATGTGCAGAAGCGTAGTATGAGTATACGACAATGGTACCCAGTAAGTGTCAAGCCTAACCTCGATAGATTAGTGACGAAGTCAGGTCAGGGACCTATTGGGATAATAAGAAACAAGGAGCAAGATATAATGATATGATAAAATGACAGGGAAGTGTAAAAATAGAAATTTACGGAAGGTAACAACACGGAATAAAAGAAGAAAACTACATACGCAAGGAAGCAAGAATCTTACAAGTTAAGGAACAACAACACCAAACAATACAACAAATAGAGGAAATCAACAGGGGCACTCCCTAGGTACCGCCTCGTAGTCCCAAAAGTAAATATCTCACAATATTTCCGCATACCACCCATGTATATCAATAATCACAACGACACAGCAGAAACCTCATGCAAACAATAACAATATGCTCGGAAGAACCACAATAACAATCCGCACAGCAGAAACCTCGTGCCACAACCAAACAATCAACTCAACAATAATCACGAAAACCAAAATATAACAATTAAAACAATATTATTTCAAGCAAAGAATCCCACAGTTAAATAACGAATACGAAATCAAGGAAGCAGGTAATTCAACTAAGCATGTTGCACAAATTTCAAATAAGAGATAAGACTCATAAATATGTGAAATTAGGCTAAACATGATGACTACACATGCTAGAGTGACTCAATTAAGGAGATAAAAGGAAACTACTTAGAAAAAGCCAGAGTTTCAACATTTAGCTCGAGTACGCACTCGTCACCTCGCTTACACGGCCTTAACATATTGCAAATTACCATAAAAATACCAAATCCTAAGGGGAATTTCCCCCACACAAGGTTAGACAAGTCACTTACCTCAAACCACACTCAATCAATAAATAAGAAGGTTGTTCCCTCAACTTTCCGACTCCGAACGACTCAAATCTGGCCAAAAATAATTACTTACTATAAATATAACTATATGAAACTAATTTAAATAATGAAATTATGACTTTAGCTAAGAATTGAAAAATCGCTCCAAAAAGTCGACCCGGGCCCACGTCTCAAAACTCGACCAAAATTATAAAATCCGAACACCCATTAGATATCGAGTCCAACCATACAAGAATTATTCACATCCGATCCCATTTCGCCTTTCAAAAATTTGGTCTAAGAACTTTACACCCTTTTCCTTAAAAATTTCAACCCAAATCCTTAATCAAATGAAGAAATCAGATATAGATTAGTGGAATTTAATCAAAAACGAGTAACGAACTCTTACCCCAACAATCCCTCTGAAAATCTCCCTAAATAACGCCTGAATCCGAGCTCTCAAGTCCAAATAGTGACAAATGAAATAAATCCTCGATTTTGGAATTTTAATCTGCTGCCCAAGTATTCCTTCTTCATGAACGCGCAAATTGCCTCTCGATTTTGGAATATATATGCCCTTATCACCTCACGTACACGGCCTTCACATATTGCAAATTAGCATAATAGTACCTAATCCTATGGGAAATTTCCTCCACACGAGGTTAGACAAGTCACTTACCTCAAACCACGCTCAGTCAATCAATAAGAAGGCCTTTCCCTCGACTTTCCGACTCTGAACGACTCAAATCTAGAAAAAAATAAATACATACTATAAATATAACTATTGGAAACCAATCTAAATAATGAAATTATGACTTTAGCAAAGAAGTGAAAAATCGCTCCAAAAAGTCGACATGGGCTCACGTCTCGGAACCCGACCAAAATTATAAAATTCGAACACCCATTTGATATCGAGTCCAACCATACAAAAATTATTCAAATACGATCCCATTTCGCCTTTCAAAACTCAAGAATTTGGTCTAAGACCTTTACACCTTTTCCCCCAAAATTTTCAACCCAAATCCTTAATTGAATGAAAAATCAGATATAGATTAGTGAAATTTAATAAAAAACGAGTAACGAACTCTTACCCCAACAACCCCTCTGAAAATCTCCCTAAATAACGCCTAAATCCGAGCTCTCAAGTCCAAATAGTGACAAATGACATAAATCCTCGATTTTGGAATTTTAATTTGCTTCCCAGGTATTCCTTCTTCGCGAACGCAAAAATTGCCTCTCGTTCCCGAAACACAAAAATGCTACCGGCCAATTTTCCTCTTATGTGAACACGAGGGTCCACTCGCGAACGTGGTGCAAACTATCCACCAGCTTCGCTATCGTGAATCCCATTACGCGAACACGTAGACCAAACATAGGAGTCCACCCAGGCTGTATTTCCTCTTCGCGAACACGGATCCCAGTCCGCGATCCTAGTGCACAAGGACTTGCCGCTTCGCGAACGCGTGGACTCCTCCGCGAACGCGAAGGGTAAAATTTTAGAAAAACTCAAACTACTCTACGCGGACGCGGGAGAATCATCGTGAACGCGTAGAAGGACACCAGAACTGGGAAAAACCAGCAACTTCATAAATTCTTCAAAGTTTCAAAATGCGCCGAACATAGTCTGAATCACACCTGAGGCCCCCGGGACCTCAACCAGTTATAACAACGAGTCCTAAAACATCATACAAACTTATTCAAGCCTTCAAATCACATCAAATAACACTAAAATCACGAATTGCACATCGATTCAAGCCTACGAACTTTTGAGCTTCGAACTTCCACATCTGATGCCGAACCTTATCAAATCAAGTCCGGTTGACCTCAAATTTTGAGCACAAGTCATAATTGACATTACTAATCTATTACAACTTCAAAAATCGGAATCCAACCCCATTATCCAAAAAGTCCACTCCCAGTCAAACTTTCCAAAATTCCACCAATTTCCAACTTTCGTCAATTAATGTCGAAATGACCTACGAACCTCCAAATCAATATCTGGAAATGCTCCTAAGACCACAATCACCATACAGAGCTATTGGAACCATCTAAACTCCATTCCCGCAGTTTTCTTCACATAAGTCAAACTACGGTCAACTCCTACGACTTAAACTTCCATTTGTTATTAGGGACTATGTGTCCCATTTCATTCTAAAACTCACCCGAACCCGACACCAAGCGCCTGACAAGTCACATAACCACAAAATAAAGTAGAGGGGGTAATAAATAGGGGATCATGGCTAATACTCTCAAAAAGATCGACCGGATCGTTACAATTTAGTAGGGACCATGGATCATTATGGGAGATTTCAACACAATGCTGCACCCTGTTGATAGAAAACTTGGATCCCCTGTATAGGAAATAGAAATCAGGGACTTCGAGGACTTTTTATTTGACACAAGTTTTATTGAATTACAATATATTGGTAGAATATACCTGAAAAAACAACCATGTCTGTAGTAAAATTGACAGAGTAATTGTAAATGGAAATTGGATGACCCTAATTCCAACACTGATAGTGCAAGCAATGGAACCTTACTTCTCTGATCATTCCACTCTAAGTATTCAATTTGGAAGAAGAATAGGTAATGGAGGGAAACTTTTTAAATTTTTGAACTGCCTAGCGGATAATGAAAGGTTTATGCCCCTGATAAAAAAAGGTCGGTGCAAAGAAGCAATTTTGAGCAATATGGGAAGAGTCTTGGAAAAAACTTAAGAAGGTCAAGCAGGAGCTGAAAACTTTAAATACACAACACTATATTAGAGTAGATAAGAAGTTGAAATACTTTAGGGACCAACTCACGGTAGTCCAGGAGAAGATGGGTACCAACTTGATGCAATATGAGCTAATTGAGGAAGAAATGGAGCTGAAGAACAAACTTGAGAAGTGGGACCATGTTGAAAATAGTATATTCAAACAAAAGTCTAGGGTGGCTGAAACTTTGAGACTCAAATTTAGCATATTTCTTAACCAATATCAAGACTAGGAATTCACAGAACTACATCAGAGAATTGACCAATTTGCAAGGGAATTTGCTGCAAACAGAGAAAAATATAAAAGTTGAGGTACTTGACTATTATAAATCCCTATTGGGAATTGCTACCACTGTTGTACCAGCAATACAAATGCAAGTAATGTAATAGGGGCCATCTCTGAGAAGGAACCAACAACTTAATTGATTGCTCCAGTAACAAGAGAAAAGGTTAAAAAAAAAGCTTTATAGGGGATAGATATGAAAGCATCAGGGTGTATGGGTTGAATGCATGTTTTTCAAGAAGGCGCTTGTCATTGGAGACGAAATCACCAAAGTTGTCTTGCAATTCTTTGATACAACAGACCTTTTTAAATTGATAAATTGCACTGCAGTAACTCTGATCCCAAAAGTGAAGACTCCATCATCCATAAAGGACTATCGACCTATATCTTGCTGCACAATCCTATACAAAATCATCTCAAAAATACTTATTTAGAGGCTCCAAGCTGTGATGGTGTCACGACCCAAATTCCCAACCTTAGGGATCGTGATGGCGCCTAACACCACACTTGCTAGGCAAGCCAATGTTAGAATCCGATTGACTAATTTTCTTAATTAATTACTTAAGCATAAATAAAATAATTTAAAATGGACTTAATTAACATAATTTCCAACAACCTCAAAACAAAATAATAATGATAACCAACTAAATGAAACGAACCACGAACTAATTATATAATCAAATCTAAGACTACCCCAAGGTCTGGTGTCACAATCCACGAACTACTAAAGAATACTACAAATAATGGCTGAAAGAAATAGTGTAACTGTTCTGAATAATATAAAACAGTGTATGTAGAAGTAGGAGAAGACTCTCGGAATCTGCAAACGCCGGCAGATGTACCTCGTGTCTCCTAAGGAATCGGGTGGTCGTCCTGGAATCCTCTACTGCTGAATAGCACCTGGATCTGTGCAAAAGAGCATAGAGTGTAGTATCAGTACAACCGACCCCATGTACTGAGTAAGTGCCGAGCCTAACCTCGACGAAGTAGTGACGAGGCTAAGTCGGGCTTCAACAATATAATCGATAACAACAATAAATAATAAAGCCAGAAAGAAATCTAAACAATTAGATAAATAAGTACTGCAACAAAATAAAATAACTCAGCTATAACCAATTCTCAAATAAACCTTCAAAGTTCCAAACTTTAACTTTAAATAAAAGTAGTGCGAAAATATTTAAAGAGTAGTAAAATAGACATTTTATCTTTTCAAAGCTTTTATTTTCTTTTTCTTTAAAAATCAGTAAAATATAAATGTCCTCCCTTATCGCTCCTCGTTGGGGCGTGCAACCCGCTCCCACCTGTCCTCCCTTATTGCTCCTCCCTAAAATATCACCCTTATTACTCCTGTTGTGACGTGTAACCCGATCCCACCCGTCCACCCTTATCACTCCTTGTTGCGGCGTGCAACCCGCTCCCACCTGTCCTCCCTTATTGCTCCTCCCTAAAATATCACCCTTATTACTCCTGTTGTGACGTGTAACCCGATCCCACCCGTCCACCCTTATCACTCCTTGTTGCGGCGTGCAACCCGCTCCCACCAGACATATCATATCGATTTATTTATAAGTTTTACAATTCAGGACAAGCCTTTCACAATATTTTTGTCTCCACAATTATAAATAATAAACTACATTTTTCTCATAACTTCATCAATATCCTCTCAACCATGAAATCAACAAGAATATCAAATATAAATATTTATTTCGTAAAAACAATGTCAAACATCTCAACCATCTTTATATCACAAGGAAACCAGCTCAAACAACCAATACTCTTTCCAAATAGTCACAACAATATCACACAACAAATCAACAAGGCCAAATAGTCATAGAAACAATAATGCACATATAACAATTACAAATAAGTGGGGAACAAGAAAGGGGATCATGTTTAACAACGAATTTGGGTGGTGCATAGATACTCGTCACCACACCTATACACCACACCCATGCATTTCACATAGCAAACAAGTGGGGAGTCCTATTCCCTCAAGCCAAAGTTAGACCAAACACTTACCTCAATTCCGCAGGCCACTCACTGCTCAATTATTGCTTTTACTTTTGAATTCACCTCTAACTTGCTCGAATCTAATCAAAATTAACTTAATATCATTACCTAATGCTAAAGGAACTAACTTTGTTGAAAAATATAATTTTTCTAAGTTTTCTAAAAAACAGTGAAAACACGACCCCGAGCCCGCTAGGTCTAAACTCGGGGTTCAGACCAAATTACGTTTACCCATTCACCCACGAACCCAAATATGCTATTAGTTTTGAAATCCGACCTTAATTTGATATAAAAATTCAACTTTTACAAAACTCCCTAATTCTACCCAAATCCTAGATTTTTACCATGAAAATTCTTTGTTTTTGCTTTAAAAGTGATTCAAAATAGTAAGGAATTGAAAGAACAAGGTTTGGAATTGATTACCTATGAATTGGGGATGAAGATTGTTGACGAAAGCTCGTTTTTAGGGCTGGAACCTCGAAAAATTTGAGAAGAAAGGGTTCTGCCCGGTTTTAATTCGATATTTATATTAGCTGGGCTGGGAAACTGTGCGATCGCGGGTAATTATATGCGATCACACAGGGTAAGAAAAAAAGGGGGCAGTGCGTTCGCATGGGGAGGGGTGCAATCGCACAGGGTATTGACCTCCCCTCCCCCCAGGCCTGATTTACTTAGTGCGATCGCGAAGGGTACTGTGCGTTCGCATAGCACAACTGGATGAAAGCAGTGCGATCGCGCTCCTGGAGGTGCGTTCACACAGTGTACCAAACAGGGCCTCCAACTTTACTTTGTGCGATCGCAGACTTGCCTATGCGATCGCACAGAACAAAATACCTGGACACCAGCAATGAAAAACCAGCAGTTATTTTTAAGTGAAAAACACCCCGTGGCCTATCCGAAACTCACCCGAGCCCTCAGGGCTCTAAAAAAATCATGCACGCAAGTCTAAAAACATCATACGAACTTGATAGTGCGATAAAATCATGAAAATAACATGTAAATCTATGACTTAAACCTCAAAACTCATCATTTTCAACAAAAACTCTTAAAGTTCATAATGTCTCAACCGGATGTCCGAATCACGTCAAACGAACTCCGTTTTCACCAAATTTCACAGATAACCTTTAAATATCATAACAAAATTGTACCGGGATCCGGAACCAAAATACGGACCCGATACCAATGATTTTTAGCATTATTTCTTTTCTTTAATTCTCAAACATTTCAGGAAAATAATTTCTTTCAAAATTAATTTCTAAGGCTTGGGACCTCGGAATTCATTTCCAGGCATACACTCGAGTCCCATATTTTATTCTGGACCTCTCCAGATCGTCAGAACACGGATCCGGGTCCGTTTACTCAAAATGTTGACCAAAGTCAACTTTTATCAAATTTAAATTCTAAAAATCACTATTTCTCATATTTTCGCATAAAAGCTTTTCGGTTTCATGCCCGGACTATGCACGCAAATCGAGGTCTTTAATTTTAGTCTTTTTATGGTTATTAAGCATGGAACGGAGTCTAATTTTACAAAATGACCCCTTGGGTCATCACAAATGGATACCTGGTTGACAATTCTCAATCTGCTTTTGTCCTTAGTAGAATCATTTCGCATAATATAATCCTAAGCGATGGATTAGTGAAGGGTTATGAGAGGAAATGCCTCTCCCCAAGGTGTATGATGAAATTGGATATGCAAAAGGCTTATTACTCAGTAGAGTGGGTGTTCTTGAAGAAAGTGATGGATGGTCTGGACTTCCCAGAAAGGTTACAAGGTGGATCATGCAATGTGTGAAAGCAGTCTCATACTCAGTTCTGATAAATAGACAGCCTTATAAGCCCTTTGGTGCCAAAAGAGGTTTAAGGCAAGGAGAACCTATATCCCCTTTCCTTTTCATGTCAATTATGGAATGCTTCACAAGAAGCCTCAAAACTCTCCAAAATAACCCTGATTTCAATTATTATCCAAGATGTGAGAAAATGAAGATTGTCCAACTTGGTTTTGCGGATGACATGCTACTATTATATAGAGGTGATTCCATATTTGTGAAACTCCTATTTGATTGCTTCTTAAACTTTTCAAAGGCTTTGGTATTGGTAGTGAATAAGCATAAGAGCTCTATTTACTTTTGTGGTGTGCTTGAGGCTGTGCAGAATGAAATCCTGAGGAAGCTTAACTTTACTAAAGGGCAGTTACCGGTTAGGTATCTTGGAGTCCCACTAAGTACAAGGAGACTAACTGACGTACAATATTACCCTCTTGTCACGACCCGAAAATCCCACCTTCCAGACCGTGACTGCGTCTAACGTTGAACCCGCTAGACAAGCCAACGTACACAACATTATTACCCTGATAACACAACGTAACAGTATTTAAAACTATTAACCTTCAACCATTTGCTGATATAACTCAAATTCATTAACATTCAATCTTCACCGAAAACATCCCACACCATCCACTTTCAAATCTTTGATGAACATCACGAATCACTTCAAAAGTTCTCACGGCAGAAAAGTAATAATATTTCAAAAACGCATAATGAAATGTAAAAAGTCATAACATCGTAAAATCCCAATATCAGGGTGTCACAACCTCACGAACTATCTAACTGAGTACTAAATACAAAGTCTGAAAAGAAATATGCAATTNACCTTGAAGCTCTGGGTGGACTGAAGGTGACTCCCTCAATGCGGTCCACTGGGTCCGGATGCGTGATTTGCACAACATTGAGAAGTGTAGTGTAGCATCAGTACAACCGACCCTATGTACTGAGTAAGTACCGAGCCTAACCTCAGCCGAAGTAGTGACGAGGCTAGACTTGACAATAACGATAACCTGTCCTATTCTACAGCAGGTAACAGGGAAAATACAAGACAAGGGATAAGCAAGCAAGTAAGGGATACGGGAGCATCAAAGGGGAAACAAGTGAAGTGAAGCAGTCTAATTGACAGATAGAAGTAAACCAGGGAGGCATC
>ML253726.1:965-15726 GCA_005239495.1 Nicotiana undulata | reverse complement strand
TGGGCGCTAGCGAGGGAAATTGGTGGGGCGGCAGAGGCACATGCGCGCTTGTCACTTGGTGCGGCCAAGACCACGGGGTCGTATGTGGTGCTAGGCGTTGGGAGGCTTTCTAGGACGCCACGGGGCGCGTCCAAGGGGTCATGGGGCATTGTTGGAAAGCCGCCCATGACACACCACATGCTAGGATAAGTAATCCACACATTGAAGCAACAAGCACACGCATACACTGCACACACTACACCTTCAAGCACAACTCCATCATTCAACAAATTCCATTACCCGTAAAGTACATTACAACCTGTATCGAAGAAATTTCCATTACTCGAGTCATTCCCAGACTCCACCTTTGTAGGTCATAACTGATTCACCAATATACCTCGCACCGAAACCAGTACAACATATAATCGTATAATCAACTTATCATTAGTGGGCTCCCCCACTTGGCTCAAAGCCAACGATCAAGACAAACAATAACTCACAATGCCCATACGTTATCACTGCCACCATACTGTGGTGAGATTCAACTAAATCCTTCATAAGCTCATATGACCCAAACCATCTAACCCTCAAATCGAATGCAAATCTCGCATCCACCATTGTAATGGTCATGCCAACTACCACAAGCGATCTAAACTCATATTACAAAATATATCATTTACTGATAGAGAGAACTTACTACAGATCAACATAAGTGTCACACACCTTAGGACAACCCGCAGGAGATACCCCTGCTTGCTTAACCTTAAAATGATATCCCCTTATACACTTCCGAAAATCATAGCTATCACTACACCTTTCTATATTAGAACACAACCATTGCTTGCCCTCGAGACATCCCATTAAGCGGTATAAGAACCTGAAGCTGATGGAAATACTAACAATGGGGCTACGGTCAAGGAATTCTTGATCTTCTCGAAGCTCTACTCACACTCGTCTGACCACATAGATACCTTCACTTGACACCACGTGTCCTAAGAATGCTACTGAACTGAGCCAACAGATCACACTTGGAGAACTTCTCCTCCCTATATCCTTGTAATACCATCATCAAATGTTGAATATTCTATCCCTGGCTACGAGAGTACGGCAGGATGCCATCAATAAATACAATAACAAAGGAGTGCAATCACTTCCTGAATACACCGCTAATCAAATACATGAATGCTACTGGAGCATTGGTCAGCTCAAAAGACATCACAAGAACTCAAAACACGACCGAAGGATCCTCTTCACTCCACATCTAAACAACATGAGAGGTCCTTCACTACAATACCAACTCGAGGCCATATTCTAACTTAAGACTAAAGTCAATTACTCAATGATTCTTGCTACATCTCCCGTTAATCCATTGTTGTCACAATCAAAACACCTAAACACATCTAATTATCACACTTACCACGTAGTCATCTAGTCACAAGTTCCATCAATAAGGACACAAATAGACATATAAGTCCCCCAACACATGTGCTCACACAATGAAATCTCAACACTCAAGCCACAGACAAAAACCAGCCTCAAGTCCTTCCGACTGGACCATTATTAACATGTTAAAAATCACATCACACCCATGGAATTCACAAGCCATCGACGCACAAGTGATACCAAGCGCTCGCGTGCGCATTCGAATACATGAAAGGAATTCAAAGAGTTACGCTTTTGGCTGAATAAATGGATTCGCATGATAAGAATTCAAGAATGTGGAATTTTTCCTAAGGGTTCTGCAGCCTCTCAAAGATAAGTACAGACGTCTCCGTATCGATCCGCAAGACTTTACTAAACCTGCTCATGACCGTTGAGTCCTATGTAACCTAGTGCTCTGATACCAACTTGTCACGACCCCAAATCCTAACAGGTGTGATGGCGCCTATCGTGGAACTAGGCTAGCCAACCATCACATAACTACTCATTTGTTCTATTATAATATTTCAAAAATCTATAACAAGCAGCAACAGAGTATAAAATAATTTTGTTAAGTCTTTACGCCCCATTAATATAAGCTAACAGCCTAACAATTCTCCTAAGACTGGAGTCAATCGATCACGAGCATCTATGAAATAACTAACTCTGCTAATATCTTAAGCAATGTCTATGAAATAAAATACTAATACTAAATAAGGAAGAGAAATGGAGAAGCTACGGACGCGGGAAAGCTACCTCGAAATCCCAAAGCTGACGGTGAACGAAACTCGGATGACTACTGCTCTGAACCAGTACCTGGATCTGCACACAGAGATGCAGGGAGTAATGATGAGTATGCTAACTGAGTAGTAATGAAAATAAATCACAGTCTGAGAAATAAGAAACAAACATCACAAAACACCAATCCACAAAACAGTAAAACATCAAGTCTCAATACCGTATACATAAGTTCGAAAACTAGTTTCCATGAAATCCTTTGAAACAAGTATATTTTCCAATATTTCCCAGTAAAACTCTCAGTAAAATTAGTTTGAAAAATGAAGTGAATCATAGTAAAAACTCAGTGAAATATCATCGTAAATATGCCCCTCGGCCCATAATCATCACTCAGTATCAATTTCCCCCAGCACCTCACCATCACTCAGTATCAGCCCCGCGGGCAACGTCACTGTCACTCATGCCTCCCAATCATTCATCACTCGGCAGTCGCACTTAGTAGGTACCTGCGCTCACTAGGGGTATGTACAGACTCCGTAGGGGCTCCTACAGCCCAAGCGCTATAAACAAGCCACATCATGGCATAAATCACTCTCAGTCACTCAGCCTCTCTCATATCATAAAATCCTCACAACATTGGCCCTCGATAGTCAGACACTCTCAGCACGCCACTCGGGCCATGAATGAAACGGGGTTCTCGACCCAAAATAGTACTTCATTTCAAGAATAGTAATATCATCAAATAGGAGTGTCAATAATTTAGCAATAAGGACTGAGTGTAAAATAATAGTTTCAAAGTGAGGAATATCAGTAAAATAGCCCCCAAGCGGTTAAAATAGATCGGCACTAGGCTCCCAATATGGCTTATAGCCCAAATATATCAAATCATAGTAATACTAATAACTATATGCTTTAAAGGCGGTTTCGCACCTCAATAGTTGCCTAAAAAGGTATATTTTTTCCAAATTTCCAATTCGTGCACGCCCCACACTAGTCATCCAGTGTGTGCGTCACTCCAAATCCATGAAAGGATGTAAAGTCCGGGGTTTCATACCCTCAAGACAGGATTTAAAGACATTACTTACCTCAAACTAGCCCGAAAAGCTACTCTGCAACCCGCTTGCCTCTTGAATCAAATTCTGAGTGCTCCAAATCTATAAAGATCAGATCTTTGTCATTAAATTATGCTAAGGGAATGAATTCCAATTGAAAAATACCAATTTTAGTAAAAACCCCGAAATTAGCAAAAACCCGACCCCCGGGACCGTATCTCGGAACTCGAGAAATCTATACCAAACTGTTCTTCATCATCTCACGAGTCCGTACATATAAAGAACGCTAAAATCGGAGTTCGTTTGACCCCTCAAATCATCCCTAGAAGGTCTCACAATCTCCAGCCCTAACAACACCTTTTTCTACTGATTTTCATGAATTAAACACTGATATTTTTATCCTTAATCAAGTATTAGGGTCCAAAATCCTTACCTCAATGACGAACAATGATTTCCTCTCTTGAAAATCGCCTCAAAACTCTTTTCTCATTCAAAAATGGTGAAAAAGTGGGTATTGGTCGCGGAGGGTTTATTTAAATACTGACCAGTTATTTCTTCACTGCGATCGCGGGAGTCCCCACGCGATCACGAAGAACATTTTCCACCGACCCTCAAATTGCTCACTGCGATCGCAGCCTAAGCAACGCCGATCGCAATGTTCATATTTCCTGACATATTCGATCGCGTCCCCCATCACGCGATCGCGAAGAACAAATTTCACTTCCTCACGCGCCCCCCTTACTTACTCTACGCGATCGCAAGAAGTTTCACGCGACCGCACGGATAAACCTGCCTAAGCTCTGCGATCGCGAACCTTTTCACATGGTCGCATAGCACAACTTCTGCCTACCTAGGACTTTACTCTACGCGATCGCATTTACTCCCCTACGATCGCGATGAAGAAACTTCTGTTGTGCTAACACCGGAAAATAGCAGTCTTTGCTAAGGCCAAAGTGCCCGTTAACCACCCAAAATTAATATCGAGCCCTTCGGGACCCCAACCAAATTTACCAATGCATCATAAATGGTCATTCAAACTTAGTTGCATTCTCAAAACACCAAAAATAATATCTAAACACCAAAGTCACATCGAATTCAAACCTAAGAACTTTGAAATTTATAAAATCCTCCAACGATGCTGAAACTATCCAAAATGACATGGCGAACCTGTTCCAACCATCAAAAATCCATTCTGACCCCGATAGCCTATTTTCCACTGCCGACCGGAAATCGCCAAAAACTAACTTTCGCCAATTCAAGCCTAATTCTAGACCGGACATCACAAAAATATTCTGAACACACTCCTAAGTCCCGAATCACCTAACGAAGCTATCTGAATCATAAAATCCGCATCCTGAGGTCGTTTACCAATAAGTCAACTCTCGGTTGACTTTTCCCACTTTAAGGATATTTTTAAAGACTAAATGGCTAAACTCTCACTACAACCATTCCGATTCCGAGCCTACCAACTCTAACACATCAAGAATAGTTTTACCAACCTATAAAAAGTCAATAACAGCAATAATAATACAAATTCTACGGAACGACCGACCGGGTCGTTACATTCTTCCCCACTTAAACATACGTTCGTCCTCGAACGTGCCCAGAGTTGTTCCAAACATCACCAAAATTGTTGTGTTACCTACCATGCACATATTCGGAGGTGATCCCACGTCATTCTACCCCATATAGGTCTAATAGCACAACAGAGTTGAAATTTCGAAGTTCGATCCTGACCCATAAACCTTAAAACTAAATTTCCACTTCTGATCCCATTCACAAGATAAAATTTCCACGACTATAAGCTGAAATAATTTGAACACACTGTATGAAGCCATATCCGCAACACAAGATGAAATCACATAATATACTCCATGACTCAACACTCATAGCGATGACTCCTAATCCCAATCACTGCTCATAACAATCCAATACCGGTAAATAACCTCTTATCAAACAAAAACTTGCTTAAAACCCTTAATATGGTGTCGATGATGAAAGAAACAAGTAGAAATCAGCAACCATTCGGCAGATCATCATCAATACCAACCAGATCCATAACTTGTGCAACTCGTGCACTCAATAACAACATCCCAAGAGCTGCATTCATAAAATAGAGAAGACTCACACGAGAGGACTATCATACCATTACTCTTGCCATTACCACATCATGCTAAAAGCCTGATACACATCGTGAAACCATATCACACAAATACGACACAAAGGATCATACCTCTACCTAACTGAGATACAAAGTGTGATCCCATCCAATCACTAGACCATATGGCATATTCCAAGCCACCTTGCCCAAAATCAATAACCATGTGAAATTCGACATCAATTAATCTAAGTGCATTGCCATAACCACGGGGAAATCGGACGATACCATGCCACCCGAACCAGAAAGAACATAACCAACACGTCTCAATCCTGCAACACCCAATTACATACCTTACTCAAATCTCGCTATAAAGCCCCGATAGAACTACACCCTATTCATATATATAACCAACTATCATAACTCCTTGAAACACCAAAAGGTAACTCGTAGATCACTTCAAAACACGAATAAGCTCAGTGACAATCAAATGGTACATCCCTCAATAATAGCAATTTGGGGTCAACAATTCCGACTCAGTGTAGAACACACACCCATACTGGCCTACCAATAATTATATTCTAAATCAACTCTGGTCATCCACAACAGGTAGATAAATTTCTAAAGGTTCATAATGACTGAATCATGACCTATACTAACACCTGACTAGCTTTGCTCGCATCCTCGTAGTTCACAACTACAAAATTAATCTATTCATGAAAACTCCCAGTCTCAATATCCATGAGGCGCACCAATTACCATATCTGATCCCAATTCCACCACTCAAATATATAACACGCCCATAATACTTTATCATTCCACGAAGGATACCCCCATAATTCCTCTGTGTCACCAAGAAACCTTGAATATCAACAGTCGATCAACCAAGAGAGTGTCGTAACACCAATGAAGCACCCTCAGTCAAACACATTTCCTTAAACACATTGTCCTTTATGAATGTACACTTTCATCTAGCCACACAATAGTGGTATCCTTTATCTAATCATCTAAAACTTCCAGTTCTAACCTTCCTTCCAGAGCTGAATCGTGACTTCACATATGCCACTCTCTACTATACACAAAACACCGCATACGCCATGAAATACTATGATAAATATGAGAACTTCATTCTCCCTTCCTAGACACAAACAACTACATACCCAACTAGCCTAGAACTTTCCATTTGATCCCATCTAGAAGCAAAATTACCATACATCACATGGCCCTCACTCCAGTAGAAATATACATCTCTAACTGTGGTAGAAATCATCAAGAACTACCGAATCATATTTGTACAACACCAAATCGTGGGAACTGAATCCTTCTAACTCAACCAAGCTACGCATGCACCCAAATTCCAAGAGAATTGCTAAGAAACACATGTAACAACTCATTACCTTATAAACACCCAAAGAACTAACCATATCCCTTACCATGTCGATCCGACCTACTACTAAGCTGTCCTATTTATCCAAGTTCTTCTGGCTTACCTTCGAATTGATATTTCTTCTTTCCATAATATCGTCGATAGCCTATTTTCAACTACCGACCGAAAATCGCCAAAAATTAACTTTCGCCAATTCAAGCCTAATTCTACATCGGACATCACAAAAAGATTCTGAACACACTCCTAAGTCCCGAATCACCTAACGAAGCTATCTGAACCATAAAATCCGCATTCCGATGTTGTTTACCAATAAGTCAACTCTCGATTGACTTTTCCCACTTTAAGGCTATTTTTAAAGACTAAATGGCTAAACGCTCACTACAACCATTCCGATTCTGAGCCTACCAACTCTAACACATCAAGAACAATATAACCAACCTATGACATGTCAATAAAAGCAATAATAATGCAAATTCTATGGAACAACCGACCGGGTCGTTACATTATCAATATTGTAAATATGGAGGCACTATCCTTATGGCATGTCGTGTGAGGCTTACACGAAACATCGCAGTCTCCAGTACCTCTTCAAGCAAAAGGACCTAAAATTGAGGTAGCAGATATGGTTGGAGTTATTGAAGGATTATCATGTCACTATATTATATCATCCCGGGGAGGCTAATGTGGTGGCCGATGCCTTGAGTAGGAAGTCGGTGAGTATGGGCATCCTTGCATTTATTATAGTTAGGGAGAGACCGTTGGCTTTAGATATTCAAACTTTGGCTAATCAGTTTGTGAGGTTGGAGATTTCGCCCAGCAGTGTTTTAGCTTGTACAATCGCTCGGTCTTCTTTAATTGAGCGTATCAGAGAGCGGCAGGATGATGACCCACATTTGATGGTTCTTAGGGACACAGTTCGGCGCGAAGGTTCCAAGCAAGTTACAGTTGGAGATGACGGTGTTTTGAGGATGCAGGGTCGTATATATGTGCCTAATGTTAATGGCCTTCCTGAGTTGATCCTTGAGGAGGCTCACAGTTTTAAGTATTCTATACACCCAGGTGCAGCCAAAATGTACCAGGACTTGAGGTTGCATTATTGGTTGAGAAGGATGAAAAAGGACATTGTTGCGTATATGGCTCGTTGCTTAAATTGTCAGCAAGTAAAATATGAGCATTAGAGACCCGGTGGTTTGCTTCAACAGATAGATATTCCTGAGTGGAAGTGGGAGCGTATCACTATGGACTTCGTTGTTGTACTCCCACAGACTCAGAGGAAATTTGACACAGTTTGGGTTATTGTGGATAGGCTTACTAAATCAGCACATTTCATTCCTGTGGCAGGTATTTATACTTCGGAGAGGTTGGCAGAGATTTATATTCGAGAGATTGTTCACCTTCACGGTGTGCCCGTGTCTATCGTTTCTGATAGAGGTACGCAGTTTACTTCGCACTTTTGGAGGGAAATTCAGCGTGAGTTGGGTACCGAGTTGAGTTGAGCAAAACATTTCATCCTCAGACTGACGGGCAGCCCGAGCGTACCATTCAAATTTTGGAGGATATGCTCCACGCTTGTGTTATTGACTTTGAAGGTTTGTTTGATCAGTTATTGCCCTTAGCGGACTTTGCTTATAATAATACTTATCATTCGAGCATTCAGATGGCTCCTTATGAGGCATTAATGGTTGGAGAGAGAGTATTTCTTCGAGTATCACCCATGAAGGGTGTTATGAGATTTGGGAAAAAGGGTAAGTTGGGCCCTAGGTATATCGGGTCGTTTGAGATTCATGATAGAGTAGGGGAGGTAGCTTATAGACATGCGTTGCCTCCAGGGTTATCCTTAGTTCATCCGGTATTCCACGTGTCTATGCTCCAGAAATATCATGGTGACCCATCCCACGTGTTAGACTTCAGCTCTGTCCAATTGGACAAAAACTTGACTTATGAGGACGAGCCGGTAGCCATTTTAGACCGGCAGGTTCGTCAGTTGAGGTCTAAGAGTTATCCGTCAGTTCGAGTGCAGTGGAAAGGTCAGCATGTTAAGGAAGCTACTTGGGATTCCGAGTCGGACATCTAGAGTAAATATCCACACTTGTTCGCTAATTTAGGTAATCTTCTATGTCCGTTCGAGGACGAACATTTGTTTTACAGGTGGAGATTGTGATGACCCAAGAGGTTTTTGAAATTAGACCTAATTTTATGCTTATTATCCATCAAAAGACTAATTTTAATGACCTCAATTTGTGTGCGCAGTCCGGGCGTGAAACCGGAAAGCTTTTATGTGAAAATATGAAAAATAGTAATTTCTAGAGTTAAAATTTTGATTTAGTTGACTTTGGTCAATGTTTTTGGTAAACATACCCGGATTTGTGCTACGCCGATCTCTGGAGGTCCGTATAAAAATATGGGACTTGGGCGTATGCCCGAAATTGAATTTCGAGGTTCCAAGCCTTAGAAAATATATTTTGAAGAAAATTGTTCTACTCGTTAATTTAAGGAATAAAAAAATGAAATAATATGTGAAATATATGATATCGGGCTGGTATTTTTTGTTCCAGAGCTCGAAATAAGTTAGCTATGTTATTTAAGTCCTATTTGTGAAGTTTCATGAGAAACGGAGTTGATTTGATGTAATTCGGACATCCGGTTAAAAAGTTAGGAATTTGAGTGTTCTTGAGGAAATCTTGAGTTTTGAGGCTAAATATGTAGATTTTGATGTTATTTTGATGAATTGATCGCATGAACAAGTCCGTATGATGTTTTTAGACTTGTGTGCATGTTTGGTTTGGAGCCACGAGGGCTCAGGTGAGTTTCGGGTAGGCTACGGAGTGTCTAGACTTAGAAAAATACCTCAACAACTGAACATCTGGTGTGCATGCCTCAGATCTCGCAAATGCACGGTTGGGCTTCGCAATTGCGAAATCAATGGCCAGCCTCAGATATTGCAATTGCGAGGTCTTGGGTTGTAAGTGCGAAGGACCCCCAATCGCAAATGCGCATCCTTGCTTGCATGTGTGATATTTTTTCGGAAAGCTCAGGGTTCGCAAATGCGAACTCCCGTTCGCACATGTGAGACTCGCAACCTGTTATATCAGCTTTTTGACGGGGTTTTCACTTATTTTTCAATTTTCTCAAACCCTAAACCACCATAGGCGATTTTTCAAAGACCCAAAGTTATCCAAATCATTGGTAAGTGATCTCTAATTACTCTCTCTCAATTCCTAACAACCTTTTACATGATTACAACCAAAATTCTAGAGTTTTCATGGTAAAAATTGGGCTTTTCGGTAGAACTTAGGAATTTTAAAATTTGGGGAATTAGACCTCGAATTGAGTTATGATTCCAATAACCATTGTATATCCGGGCTCGGGGGAGATTGGGTAAACGGGTTTTGGTCCGAACCTCGAGTTTAGACCAAGCGGGTCTGGGGTCGATTTTTGAATTTGGACAAGAAAACATAGGAGAATTGTTTTTCAATAAAGTTGATTCCTTTAGGCTATTATTGACAACATTGAGCCAATTGTGATTAGATTAGAAGCAGATTCTAAATGAAAGGCATTGTTAGAACAGTGAATTGCTTGTGAGATCGAGGTAAGTGCTTGGTTTAACCTTGACTTGAGGGAATAGGAATCCCCACTTAATTGTTAGGTGAAATAGTATGTGTGTGGTGTATATGTGAGGTGACGAGTATATATGCTTCACCAAATTGTCCGCTAAACATGATCTCGTCCCCGTTTCTGATTTAATTGATTCATGTCTTAATTGTTTTATGTTCATTGTTGTTTCTATGACTACTTGGTTTTGTTAATTTGTTGTTAAGTCTTGTTGCAATTATTTTGGAAAAGTATTGGTTGTTTCCTTGGTTTTCTTGTGGTACATAAAGGTTGAGTTGTTTGACATTTCTTTATGATATATATATATATATATATATATATATATTGGTTTAATTTTGAGATAATATTGACGAAGTTATGAGAAATGTGGTTCATTGTTTATAATTGTTGAGACAAAGGTATTGTGAAAGGCTTGGCCTGAATTGTGAAAATTTATAAACAAACTGATATGATATGTCTGGTGGGAGCGAGTTGCACGCCGCAACAAGGAGTGATAAGGGTGGACATGTGGGATCGGGTTGTACGCCGCAACAAGAGTAATAAGAGTGAATATATGTAGGGAGGAGAAATAAGGGTGGACAGGTGGGAGCGCGTTGCACGCCGCAACAAGGAGCAATAAGGGAGGACACTTATGATTTACTGATTTTCAAAGAAAACAAATATTTGAAAACTTACTGTTTTACTTTACTATTTTTTTCATAATTTGCACTACTTTTATTTTAAAGTTAAAGTTTGGAAATTTGGAAACTTATGTGAGAATTGACTATAGCGGAGACCTGAAAAGGTGGCTGAGTATTTTAAATTGTTGCTACAGTTATTGGTTGTTTATTTAGAATTTTTCTTTTGCTTTATTTTATATTGTTCACATGATATATTGTTAATGCCCCGTCGTAGCCTCGTCACTACTTTGTCGAGGTTAGGCTCGGCACTTACTCATTACATGAGGTCGGTTGTACTGATATAATACTCCGCACTCTCTTGTGCAGATCTAGGTACTGGCCAGCGTTAGGAGATCTTAGTAGCCTACATTCATCCTTTCGGAGACGAGGTAGATCTGCTGGCGTCCGCAGATTCCTGGCGTCTTCTCTCAGTTTTATAGATATTGTTTTATCACATTCAATACAGTTATATTATTTCTTTCAGCCCATTATTTGTAGTATTCATAGTGGTTCGTGAGTTGTGACACCAGACCCTGGGGTAGTCTTTTGGTTATTTATTTAGTTAGAAGCTCGTGTTAAGTATTCATATATTATTTATGCAATGGAAGTAATAAAATTTAGTTTATTTGAATAGTTTTGTTTTAGATAAATAGATTTTTAATGGAAAGTAATTAAATAAAATTCTAACATTCGCTTGCCTGGCAAGTGTAGTGTTAGGCGTCATCACGATCCCTAAGGTTGGGAATTTGGGTCGTGACAAACACGAAGACACGCTCGCGAACGCGAAAGAGAAAAGGCGGGAACCTACACAAACGCGGACAAGGTGATGCGAACGCAGATAATAGTGGACTAAGCTTGCGTGATCGCATACCTAGTGATACGAACGGGAAGAACAAATTGTATTCCTACCAAGGCTAACACTAGACGATCGCGGACATTTAGAAGTGAATGCGTTGTAGGAGAAATTATATGTTCACCATCGCGAACCTAACTATGCGAACGCGATGAAGGAAAATATGGCAGGTCTACATTACACTACGCGATTGCGGAAGGGAATATCAGACACCAGAAACAACAATTCAAAAATAGGGAAAAATGACCTGAAGCCCACCGAAACACACCCGAGGCCCCTGGGACCCCGTCTAAACACACAAACAAGTCATATAACCTAAAATGGACTCGCTCAAGGTCTCAAATCACATCAAATAATGTTGAAACGATGAATCATACCCTAAATAGAACTTATGAACTTTTAAATCTTAAAACATCCAAACTCGTGTTGAAACCTATTAATTCAACCCGGAATGACGCCAAATTTTGTAGACAAGTCCCAATTGAAATCCCGGAACTGCTCCAACTATCGAAATCGCATTATGACCCCGATATCCTAAAAACTCAACTGTGGTCAAACTGCTCAATTTCCCAAACTTCAAATTTTCCAACTTCCGCTAAATTGCCTAAAATTACTCTACGGACCTCCAAATCCAATTCCTGACGCGCGCCTAAGTCCAAAATCACCATAGGGAGCTGTTGACATTACCCAATCCTCATTCCGGAGCCGTTTACACAAAAGTCAAAATTTCGGTCAAATTCCACTGCTTAAGCTTCCAAAACTAAAATCCTTCTTTCAATTCGTCTCCGGATCATCCGGTAACTGAATTCAACCATGCACGCAGGTTGATATACACAATGTGAAGTTGTTCAATACCTTACGACACCGAACGGAATTTTGATTCTCAAAATGACCTGTCGAGTCGTTACAATATTCATGTATATATATATATATATGTATTTGTATATATATATATATTGCAAATTCCCTTGCTGACAACTCCCTTGCTGACACAAGTGCGGTATTGATTGACTCAGCAATATTTGACGACATGGTCCATCCCCTGTTAACAGGTGCATACAACCTAGCCCACTTTCGTATCTAGCTAATTCCAAGTATTCTTTCACCCTAATATCTACCTTCTCCACCTTCTCCATTAGCCTGTCAAATTCAGCCTGTGTGTATGCTTTTGCCATCGAGAAGTATATCTAGCTCAACTTTGAATGACTCTTTTTGAATTTCTTATATACGTTGTTCCATAGCTGCCATATACAAACAAAATGCGGTACCACTGGATACACTCTCGATACAAATTTGATGAAACTCTCATTCCTATCTGAAATGATGAACATGGTTTTCCTCTCTAACCATATGCTTCCTTGAATTGCTCAAAGAACTACGACCAAGATCGTTCTCGGAATCAATAACACCATATGCTAGTGGCAGTATATGACATGTAAATACAATTGCATACATATTAAAAATATGTATTTCAATCTTTGATTGGCAGTAAGATTAACAAATTTTATTATAATCCCCATACTCACCTGCACCATCCAATGTGTTAGCCGAGACGAATGGGTCTACAATGATCGAACCCCTTTATAAAGGCATACAAAGATATATACACATACATGAACTCATTTTTTGGCAATTCTACCATTCTAATGTGCGAACCATGATATGTCATATACATTGTATATAAGCACCCTAGTAATTTATTTTATGAATCAGTCGGTTCATCTCTCAAAATTCATTGCTTTTACTTTAGCCCGCCACGCCAACATGTATGAAACATATACGCCAAATTCACTATAACATAATGCATTTATAGCTACGAAATACAACATAGCTAATTATGAAAATTTTGTGGCTAAACACTTCAGCTATAATATTTTTTTCTGTAGCATTCATAGAAAGATATAGTGTAACTAAAAGTTAGTACAAACTTTTTATGGTCCGTGACTAAGATCTAATACATATTGCTACGGAATTTTTATGTTGTAGTTATATTGGCAAATCGTTTGCCATGACAAATATATATCTGTAGCAAATAATTTTTGTACTCTTGCCACGAGAAATAAACTTGTAGCTATTTTTATATGGTAGCCACTGCCACGACCCGAATTCCCACCATCGGGACCGTGATGGCGCCTAACATTGTACTTATTAGGAAAGCCAACATTAAAGGGTTACGACATTAAGACATTCAAAAACATATAAGAATTTCTACTACCAATCAACATATGATACTAGAGTAAAGAGTAAAAGTCGTAGAATAATACTGCGAAAATACTGATATGTGTAACTACCCATGGATCTGGAGTCACAACTCACGGACGACTAAGAGTTTACTACAAGTATTTGGCTGAATGAAACTGTATAACTATCTATGAATTAAATAATATAACAATTGAATAATAAGGAAGAGACTCCAGGAATCTGCGGACATCGGTAGATCTACCTCGTGTCTCCTGCGGTGAAGTCAGCTACTACTCAAAATCAGCTCGGACCTAAACCTGGATCTGCACAAAAAGTGCAGAGCGCAGTATCAGTCAACCGACCCCATGTACTGGTAAGTGTCGAGCATAACCTCGGCGAAATAGTGACGAGGCTAGGACAGGACGCCATATAAAACCTGGACAGTATAATCATGCCATTTGGAATTACAACAAATAAAGAAATAAGACAGCAAATAATGCGAATGGGACATACAACGGGGGATTTCAACATAAGCATTGAGAAAAACGAGAAGACAGAAATANGAACCCGCTAGGCCAGCCAACGTATAACTTGTAATAGCAATTAAAAATCATTTAGTACGAAATGAAATGCTAAATTCATCAGCCTCAACCAATTTCCATCATGTACTGGGATAACAGTGGGAAACAAGTTTCACCGTACATCAATAACGTACCATTCCCAACAATAATCTTTCCAACATCGATAATAAAATTAATAAAACTTGAATGCGGAAAAGAGAAA
>MDKH01115069.1:0-24205 GCA_005239495.1 Nicotiana undulata | reverse complement strand
ACATTTCGGATAATGAGAAAGAGAACAAGTAATATAACTATGAAATGCTTACAAAGGAAGACTGTGTCTGAGATCAGTTACTGATTGTTGCTTACATGTTCTTATACTTGATGTACTTTCTCATATGATTTATTGCTCAGCATGTATTTTTTTTTATTATGTACTGGACCTTAGTGAGTATGTATTCTACCTCTCGTCACTACTCTTTACGAGTTTAGACGGGATACTCACTGGGTACATATGTGATTATATGTACTCATGCTGCACTTTCTTTCTTTTTCTGCACTTGACTGTGCAGGTATTGAGGCTGGTTCGTCTGTTCGTCCGTCAGCTGATAGGTACTGATCGCGGCGTCGCTCCACACGGTGAGCTGTCTTCTTGGCATTTTCCTGACAGCACCTCTGGAGCCTTCTAGTTTCATTTTGCTCAGTCTTTTGTTCCAGACTGCGGCGTGTATATTTTGTATATGTATTTCTGTTGTTGTATCTATGTAGCTGCCCGTTGACACTGTGACACTAGTCCTGGCACACACCTATTGTAGTTATCGGGGTTGTATATATATATTGGGCCTAGCTGTGGTTCAACTTGTTTTTACGGCCTTACCCCATATTGTTATTGTATTCCGCACTTTTATTGTTCTTGTTGTTCGTTGGCTTGCCTAACCTCGCCGTTAGGCGCCATCATGACCTGGACCGGTTTTGGGTCGTGACAAAGTGATTGCGAATAATAAAGATAGTGAGTATGGTGTTTTGAGTGATGTTTACTCTTATAGTCTAAGAACTAATTCTTGGCAAAAGATTTTAGAGTTCAAAGGTGCTATCTTACATGGCTCTTTTAGAATATTTGGTATATTTTTAAATGGAGGACTTCATTGGATTGCCCATCATGATACTCACAGTAATGAATTTGTCGAAGAAATGACATGTATATTGCTGCTTAAGATGATGTTTAATGTAGCTAATTTATGGGTTCAAAAGTTATTCTGTGGAGCAAAATATTTGGCACATAAATGTAAAGACTGGACTAGAATTTGGCATATAATTAAAAATATGAATTAACAAAAATAGAGGTAGTGCAGTGCGCTGTTTATAAAGCAGATAAAGTCGAGGAGACGATCCAAGAGATTTGGAGTAATAAAAAAGAGTTATCTTTTGTATCAAGGAAACTGCAAGCATGTATAGCATGTTGAAAGTTTGAACAGATCAAGTGTGGATTATTATAGACCTTAAATTTCTTTTGTTTGATCTTTAAGTGATTATCAATTACCTACTAATAGGATGATTATTGTATTTTGAACTACCTTTTTGATTAATTTCTCCTTTTTACTAACAAATATATAGCTCTTGCAGTAATTATAGAAAAGAAAGGAATATCTTGAACATCATGGACAATCCTAGAAATAAAAAATGGATATATTGTGATAGACTTAGTAAAGAAAATTTGGATGGAGTAGAGGATTTTTTAAATCATGCATTTTCTGGAAAACAACCTGGAGAAAAAATTGCATGTCCTTGTACAGAGTGTGTGCTTATCCATCAAGTAAATCGGGCTACATCATATGATCATCTTGTGATTAATGGTATTATATCGTCATATGATACTTGGTTTTTTCATGGGGAGTCTCTAACGGGATCAAACAATGCGGGAGAAAATAATCGCAACCAATCAACTCTAAGGGGCGATGATATGCGAGGAATGATACATGATGCATTTGGAGGTGTTACACAGTTCATGGATACTGACATTAGTGAAAGTGGTGGCATGGAGCAAAACGTACAAGAGAATACTGCTCATCCATCTGGAAATCAATCTCATCCAGAGGTGGATAAATTTGAACGGTTCATGAAGGAGGCAAATGAAGAACTATATCCTGGATGTGAGAAGTTTAGAAAACTGTCCTTTTTGCTGCATATGTATCGTATAAAATGCATGTTCAAATGGTCAAATGAATCTTTTAATTCTTTGCTTGGACTATTGAAAGATGCGCTTCCTAAAGGAGAAAATTGCCTCATTCTTTCTATGAGACCAAAAAGATAGTTGAAGGCTTGGGCTTAAAGTATGAAAACATTCATGCTTGTCCTAACGATTGCATGCTTTTTAGGAAAGAGTTTGCTAATAAGAATGTTAATAAATGCAAATTTTGTGGGGCTTCTAGATGGAAAAATGATGCTAGAAAAATTCCAGCCAAAGTCCTAAGGTATTTTCCTTTAAAACCAAGGCTACAGAGATTGTTTAAATCTTCGGAAACTTCTAAAGCAATGCGATGGCATCATGAAGAGCGCAACAAAGATGGAGTTCTACGTCATCCTGCAGATTCTGAAGCTTGCAAACATTTTGATAGTAAATATCCCGAAATTGCTGGAGATCCTCGCAATGTGGGCTTAGGATTAGCTTCTGATGGGTTTAATCCATTTGGCACAATGCGAACTGTACACAGTACATGGCTAGTGATTTTAATGCCATATAATCTTCCACCATGGATGTGCATGAAACAAGAGTTATTCATTTTGTCCTTACTTATTCCTGAACCAAAAGCTCCTGGCAATAATATTGATGTCTTTTTGCAACCTTTAATAGAAGAGTTAAATGAATTATGGGATAGAAACATATGATTCCTCTGCTAAGGAGATATGTCAAATGCGAGCAGCTCTTATGTGGACTATAAATGATTTTCCAGCATATGGTACTCTCTCTGGATGGTGCACTTATGGTCGGTTTGCATGCCCTTCTTGTGACATAATCACTCATTCCAGAAGGCTTAAACACGGCAGAAAGTTTTGTTACATGGGGCATCGACGCTTCTTGAAGTCAGGACACAAATATCGGAATGATGCAAAATCGTTTGATGGTACTAAAGAAACAATACATGCACCTTGTCCAGTGTCTGGGTCACTTGTGTTGAATCAAGTTAAACATATAAAATTTACTCTCGGCCAGTCGAGTGAAGGGGTAAGTGGAGTGATAAAAAACACATGGAGAAAGAGAAGTATTTTTTTCGATCTTCCTTATTGGAAGTCTAACTTGGTGCGCCATAATCTTGATGTGATGCACATAGAAAAGAATGTGTGTGATAACTTAATTTATACATTATTGGATCTTGGTAAAAAGTCTAAAGACAACTTAGAAGCTCGATTGGACTTGAAGGAGATGAAAATAAGACAAAGTTTATGGCCTCAATATCGAGCTAATGGGAGAGCATATCTTTCTCCTACTTTTTTCACAATGTCTAAAGAAGAAAAATAGTTGTTTTATGAAGTACTAAAAATGCCAAGTTTCCAGATGGATATGCGTCTAATATCTCACGATGCATTTGCAAACGAAAGATATCTGGGTTAAAAACTCATGATTGCCATGTTATAATGCAAGAACTTCTTCCCATTGCCTTGCGGAGATCAATAGATAAAAGAGTTAGTTCCATTTTAATTGAACTATGCACATTCTTTCATGTTCTGTGTAGCAAAGAACTAAAAGTAGAAGAGTTAAAGTTACTTGAAGAAAAAATTCCGAAAACTTTGTCTACTATGGAGAAACTTTTCCCCCCAGGATTCTTTACTGTTATGATACATTTCGTAATTCACTTGGCAACTGAGGCTAAACATGCGAGGCCGGTACATTGTCGCTGGATGTACCCAATTGAGAGGTATGAAGAATAACACTGAAACATAATTATATATATTTAGTGGTTAAATATTATAATATCAAACTAATACCATTATTTTATTCCATAGGTATTTGGGTACTTTAAAATCATATGTTCGAAATCGTGCATGTCCAGAAGGTTCGATAGCAGAAGCATACATAGCAAATGAGTGTATGGCATTTTGCTCACAATATTTGGAGGGTGGAGATTCAAGGTCTTATTGTTCAAGAAAATGCAGTGATGAGATTGAACATGAGATTAGTAAAGAAGAATGTCTTTTTTCAACTGTTGGAGAGTCGTACGGTGGAGTAGATGTATTTGAGTTGGATGAGAAAACAAGGTTGCAAGCACATCGACATGTGCTTTTCAATTGCGAGTCAGAAGTGGTTGAGAATTATAAAAAGTAAGTGTTATATCTATTAATTAATATATGTATATTACTTAATTGATAACAAAATTAATATATGTGAGTTACATGAATAGGGAACATATTGCTGAAATCAAGAGATCACATCGTAAGCGTCGTTTGACTCATCATCAACTTGATCGTGTGCAATTCAATACATTTCATGAATGGTTCAAGGAGCAAGTAAGTCGTAGTACTAAGTCATTCGTTACGTTAAATTATTGTCCTTGTACATATATCCACATTTATAGTTGTATCTTTTATTTGGTTAGATAAAGGAGTTTGAAGCCACATCTAACATCTTGAAGGATGTTAAAGTCCTTGCACAAGGGCCGAGTTACATTGCGAAAAGATTTCATGCGTTCGATGTAAATAAAGGGTATCGATTTCGAACGAAGCAAAGTGAAGAATTTATGGTGACACAAAATAGTGGTGTTATGGTCGTTTCAAAGACTGAAAGTTATGCAAGTACAAGTGATAATACTCCAAAGTCTGCAAATATCACATACTATGGCAGATTGAACGATATTGTGGAGTTAAACTACTATGAAGAATTTAAGGTTGTCTTATTTAAGTGTGATTGGGTTGATGTAACCAAAGGTAGAGGAGTTAAGGAAGATGACTTGGGTTTCACACTTGTGAATTTCTCACGCCTAACAGACTCTGGCGATCGAGAACGTCATGAGCCCTTTATTTTTGCAGAGCAAGCTCAACAAGTAATATTTGTACAAGATCCTAAAGATCATGAATGGTTTGTCCCTAGGTTAATTAAACCTCGAGATATTTTTAATATGGGAGAGGAAAATGGTTTGCAGTTTGAGTCATCAATGCAGAGTGATGCCACTGACTTAGCTCTCTTAGAAAATACTCGTGTTCCAGAAGAGGAGTATAATGATTGGGTAAGAAGTGGTGTCGATAGGATAGTAATTGATACAAACGTACATTCTCAAGATTCTCCAAATGATGGTAAAGCTAGTGTTGAGGGAGGAAATGACAATGAAAATTAATATGATTCTGAATAAGATAAGTGGATCTTATAGAATATATTTCTTTCAAGTGTTATTTAAGAGCTTCTTGTGATTTTTTACTGCAGAAATTTGAATAAATATACTCTTTTGCTTTCAATTTGAGTCATTTTATAGAAGATGCATGTTAGTCGGCTATGTATTTTCCACGTTTGTATTGGTTGATTTGAGTCAATTCTTTGTGCTTTCTTTTACTTATATTTTGCGTTATTATCGTTGTACAATAGTTTTTTCGGGTGCATCAATACTTTTTATATATTTAAATATCTCCGTCGCAAGGCTTTATTTGTGTGACCTGTTGATTGGTTGGAGTTAATTTGGTACTAGTATAACTTAATACATCTAGATAATTTCTTTATTTTGGAAAAGTAACTATGCAAACTAGAGGTCGCAATCGACTGGTAATTGAACAAGATTATGATGAAGATGTGAGACCTTATATTGAGAACTTGATGGATGGTCAAAACTACTCTAGAGCCCAGCCATATATTGAGCAGTTGATGGATAGTCAGAACTACTCTGACACCCAAGCACATGATGGTCAATCTAATGAGTTGAATAATTATGATGGTGGCACTGAGATTCAACATGATGATGATTCAGGTAATGCTTCTTCCTCTACTGCTGTATTTGTGTTATTAGTTGGTGCAACAATGAAGTGGTGTATTTGGCCTAGCTTTTGGTCGAACACTTCCTGACTTTTGATTGTGTGACACCACCTGTTTCGTAGGTGATTTTCTTGCTGAAACCACGTTCCAAACCCCCTATTTCGTGCTTGTATTATTTCCATTACCTTCCCCAACTGATTTACCAGTATTAACTTCCATATCTATTGCCTTTTGCCCTGTCGTTTTAACATCTAAAGTTCGGTC
The DNA here is from genome assembly GCA_005239495.1 of Nicotiana undulata. Classification (NCBI taxonomy): domain Eukaryota; kingdom Viridiplantae; phylum Streptophyta; class Magnoliopsida; order Solanales; family Solanaceae; genus Nicotiana; species Nicotiana undulata. The sequence goes on along the minus strand of MDKH01115069.1, from coordinate 18,262 downwards.
CTAAGCAACTTGTTGAACCAGAATCCCCTGCTCACAGGGTTTGCTGGAGCATATCACTATTTAATTAACTGAGCTAAGAGATGCTGAGCAGAGGACTCATATGAATCCTTAGTGCCTCTATAGTATAAAGATACATTGAGAACTCAAACTCTAAGATCTGAAGTGTTTTATTACTTCCTTTATATAAAGCCTGTAGAAAGCATTAGAAAGAAGTGCATTATTAGCACTTGCAAATGCCTTGAAGGGGGCATCCTGATGATATGTTATTTATGAATGAATAGTCTAAGATTTTTAACTTAGGAATTTAAATTATTGGAGATGCTTAGTCTTTTACCTTTTGTTCTATTCTATATAAACATACTGAACTTGGTGTTGTAGTATGGAGCCTAGACACATGATCATTTTGACATTCTTTGTACCTGTAGAGCCTCTTCCATCATCAGATGCATTACCATCTATAGCCTTCCCAATTTGCACAACTGCACCAGGTCGATCCTCAACTACATTTAAACTTGCCACAGTTGATGTAACAGTTGCATCCTTAGAAGAATGCAAGTTGTCATAAGCTAGCACAACCACTTTTGTTGAAGTCAAGTTTCCTCTACTATTTAAGTTAATGTACAAGCTTGTTTCCTCAGACAAGTTGGATAAGTTAAGCTCTAAGTGGCTGCATTTTCACATGTTGCTAAGAGTTTTCTACTATTGTTTGGCTATAGCAATTGTATTAGCATTGTTTCTTACGGTCATGACATTGGTTGAGAAAGCAGTTGTATTTTCACATGTTGCTTATGTTGGAACTGCTACTGTTTGCATTTTCAATAAACCAGAAAGAGGTGGAGATTATAGCATATTACAAGCACTTTTAAGTACTAATATGTTGATATTGTTTCTTGGCTAGTTTTTGTGGACTTGAAAATTTCAACATTACTGTTCCTAGTATGGACAATCATGTTTTGTTTTAAGCTACTAAAAAATTGCAACTTTATGTTCTCTTTTTCATTCTAGGTAATTTATAAGCAAAAAAGGTTCGTGGGCCTACTTTATTGAAAGATATTTGGAAACTTCCGCCGGAGAAGACGATTGATGTGCCGTTTAATAGTCGTAACCAAGCCATTGGGAAAGAAGGTCGAAAGCTTACTAGCTTTCTAGGAATTATTGCCAGAACTCCAGAACTAACACCTCTACATCTAGATGATTGGAGAAATTTTGACAACGAAGAAAAGAAGAAATTGGTAGATTTTGCGAGGGTATGGAATAACTATTATTATTATTATGATTATTATTTTTGTGAACATGCTCAATCTTTTATACATGATGTTATCTTCTAAATATTGACTTTTATTTTTTTTAGAAGAAGTTTTCTATCCCAAAATGTGGAGAAGCGTGGGTCTTAAAGTCACTAGGAAAGAAACAGAAAGATTACAAGTGCAATTTAAAGGGTGAATATGTGCAAAAATATAAGACTAAATACGATTTACTAAAAAATAGACCAAGTTGCATACCGAGGGATCAATGGAGTGGTCTTGTCTCTTATTAGCATTCTGATAAAGCAAAGGTATCAACCTTGAAAATACTCCTAGTCTGCTCATTTTTAAAGCGTTTTGATTTTAGGCATGCTCAGTTTTTGTTTAAAATTTATAAGATATCATTTTAATATTTCAATGACAGAGACGTACCCAAGCAAATAGAAACAATAGGGCCAAGCAAACGATGCCTCACACAGGAGGATCAAAAAGTACTGCCACCTTGATGAATGAGCAGGTAAACCTGTGAAAACTACAAACTATAAGATTCTAAGCTTTTTTTGTCATGCATATATGATATCATTTTTATTGTATTAGGCTGTCAACGGGATAGAGCCTACACGAGCAGAAATTTTCCTATTAACTCAAACGTAAGGATGGTAGGCCATTGGATGATGATTATGTCAAGACAATCGTAAGATTTATTCTTTCTTTTTTTTGGTTTGATGACTCCGTCAAACAATGTGCATTTTTTCCTATTCATGAATTCTAAAATGGATTTATTGTGTATTCTATGGCCAGGAAATGATAAATGAAAGGATGAGCAATAGTGAGAGATCTACCGAGCAACCTCTTCGTGGTGTTGCTTGGGAAGGCGATGTGTATTCCCAGGTGTTGGGAAATAAAAAAAAGTGGGTATGTTCGTGGTTTAGGACTTGGTCCAACTCCTTCTGTTCTATGGGGTAGTAGGTCTTCCGTAGGAGATATTACTTCAGATGATTCTTCTAATGAGGTTATACGAAGGTTAGAATAACAGATAATCAAGTTGAAGGAGAAACAAAATGAAGAAATGAATATTATGAAACAAAATCAGGAGAATATGCAATCAGAATTACTCCAAATGAGACAATTAATGCGCAAATATGCTCCTAATGCATCTATGCCTCAAAGTAGCAATGACACCTTAGGTGAACAGGTAACTCCATTTCATAAACTTTAGATATTTTAAATGAAATTCTAATCATATAAAAGTATTGTTATATAACATGTCCATACTTATTAGATCCCCGATGCCAATAGTGGACATGAACGAGTACCACAAACATCAAGAATGCCTAGTGTTGCTGAAAATGCTCAACCTTCTCATGGTACTACTCATCTTTGTCCTTCGTCGCTACTGTTTGATTTTTTCTCCTTCGATTTTTATTAATTTGTTGTTGTATTTGGGCTTTTAATTCATGTCACATGCATTTTGTACATAGAACAATGGAGGATTCAATTCCCTAACTAATTCTATTACTCACCAGACTTTCACATCTGTCTGAACTTTTCAAACTTGAATTTGTCAAGAGGATCAATAAGGTTGATGTACATAAATCTTATTTACCATTTGTGTCATCTGATTTAGCATGTGGACTTCAAACTAGTTTACCGGTGTTTGCCTCTTTGCTTATATCTTTGGTTGGTTTATTTGAGTATTCTTATGCATTTTGGAAGTGTTGACACTGTACTATACACTTGTATTTGGGTTGTGATCTCAATAATATAATTTGGTATCTCATACACAATGGTGCTTTGTATAATTACTGTCACAGGTGTGCGTACTTGAATCCGTGTGTTATTACTACTGCTTTATTAAGCTATATATGTTATGCTTCTGGTTTGCCATTTTAGTTCACTAGAGTTTCTCACGGTATGAGAACCTTTGCAGTAACCAATTGCTTAGTACTATAGGGGGCAGGTCAGGGGGTTCACTTATAACAGTAGTGTTCCAAATTCTAGTAAGCAGCTTGCCATCAGCTAAAATGAGCCTTGAATCAGTAAACACTGTGAATAACCTTATAGGAAGCACTGTTCACCAAATTAAATCTTCCTTGAATTGCTCCACTTCTTGATCCCATCCCATTTTGAAATCAGTTCATCCACTTAAATTACCTCTGTTTCTGCTTAAGTGGTCTATTTCTTGATGGTTTGCAACCTTATCAAGTGATTTCCTCTAAAGAAAATATACATTGTTGAGTGGTCTGTTACTGTTAAGTCCATGTTTCCAGTTTATACATCATTGTGATACAAACCAATACAAGAATCTGTCCAGTAATCTATCCAAGGATCTGTCCAGTAATCTGTCCAGTAACCAAGGATTTGTTAAGTCCATTGTAGTTTCTTTCTCTTTCTCACACTCAGTATTACTTTAGGATGAGTCTTTCCAGATTAGGAAGCCCAGAAAAATCAGGAGTCCTTAGGAAATGAGAATGACTGAGATTAAGAACTTTTAATAACTTGAGCACCTGAAATAGAAAATATCAAGTTCATTAGGTTTATTAGAACGAAGCCATTACTACTTCCCCTAGTGCTAAAACATGAAAGTACACCATACCTTGGTTCCCTTCCAAGCTTGTTCCAAGTTGCTCTTCCTCATATCAAGAGCAACCAGGTTCTCCAAAGGAAAATCCTTCGGAATGGATTTCAAATAAAATCCACGCCAATGAAGTGATCGTAAATTCTTAGGAAACCAACTATAGCTTCCAGTGAACCTTGTATCAATAAGCTGTAGAATTCTCAGTCTCTTCATCTTTGAAAATGCATCAAGTTCAAACTATACACCATTTGAAATTTCTGAAAAGACATTTGTGAACAGCTCGAAAACAGTTAACCTCCGTCGCTTTTGTGAGTTGACGTCACTCACCACCAGCGATCTCTCACCTGCAGGATCAATAGAGCGGCTGTGTCTAGCGTCATTTACAATTTGATTTGAACCAACATATTTGAATTCCTTCAACAGTCGCATGTCAAGCACTAGGCCTTGGATATTTTCATTACCCTGATGATAAGAAACAAATCATATTCATTAAGGGATACTGAAATGCATGTTCAAAGTCATGGAGTCAAATCATATTCTCCTTTTGAAACTTGTATCTCTATGAATGAGATGAGCACAAGTTCTTCAATTTTGGAGTTTTAGATCAGTTGTGGTGTTGAATCTATATGAACATAATTGTTTGAGTTTGAAACTTTGTTGTCTGAATAAGTTCCTTTATCTATGTATGTGATTTTGGTCTATTAAGTTTTCGAAGCATGAATGTGTTGCACCATGCTATATTATCTGCCCTTATTTATGACCATAAAACTCTATAGAAACTTCATTATATGTATATAGGTTGAGTAACTTATGTCAACCTCAATCTGTGGTCTTCTTTAGCAATTCTAATCCCTAGATTAGGAGTTTGACTTGTCGAGGTTTAGTAGCTCCTAAACTAGGAATCTGTGAGAAAGAATGAAATTCATTTGAACCTGCAAAAGAAAATGCACTAGTAGCTATAAAATCTACATTGTTAGCTATAACACTAGTCTCCTGTTTCAACACTTCATGTTTATACTTTCTCCTTTAACACAATTATTTTATAATTTCAGGTCATACAGTATGATGTTCGATAATTTAGCGGTTGGAAGATTTCAAAATAATGAAAAGTTGCGAAAATTATTTGAAGACCACCATTCTGGATTATTACAATGATGACATTGCTATTTAGTCCAAACAATATATTTTTATGTTTTAAGTTACTGTGATATTAATATTTTTAATTAGTACTTCCTTTTTTTTGTTAGGATTTAATGAGATATATTATGTTTTTTTGAATTAATATTAATATATTATTATTTGGGTCATATTGTATACAAATGTAGTAACTATTATTAATTGTGGCCAAATTATTGCTATTATCGCCTATGACTTTTAAAGCTATAGATTATTAGCGGCAATTTAGTTAAACATATTGGCTATTAAAATGGACGCTAAAGGGCAAACTAAGATGTTTTAAGGAGTACTATTGCCTTTTAAATTGCAACAAAATAATTGCCGTCAAAGATGCAAACATTTAGCGATAATTGTTTTGAATTTAGCGGCTATAAAAATGGATGGTAAAGAAGTATAACTAGCCGTTTGGATTGGATTTAGTAGCCACTATAATTGTCAGAAATAATTGTCGTTAGAGATGCGAACTTTTAGCGACAATTATTTTGAATTTAGCAGCTATAAAAATGGATGGTAAAAAAGTATAATTAGCCATTTGGATTGAATTTAGTAGCCATTATAATTGCCACAAATAATTGCCATTAGAGCTGCGAACCTTTAGCGGCAATTAGTTTGAATTTAGCGGCTATAAAAATAGATGCTGAAAAGGTATAGTTGTCCGTTTTGGATTGGACTTAGTAGCCATTATAATTGCCGCAAACAATTACCATTAAAGATAATACTTTTTAGCGGCAATAAACCACACCTTTTACCAGCTTTTGCGAGAAAAGCCGCTAAAGGCTTTGCCGACCCCGGCATCAGCGGCAAAACCCTGATGGCTGGCGGCTATTGTTATTGCCGCTAAAGTCGTTTTGTATTGCCGCTAAAGGTCTTTTTTGTAGTAGTGTACTTCAATATTGTTATTTCACTTAGGAACATCCTGTTCAGTAATAACAATGGAAAATGCTTCTATGTGATTATGTTCATGCATTCTGAAAAAATGTAATTTAAATCCTGCCTTAAACGAGTGTTAACAAAACTGCAATCATACTTTACCATGTTACACGTAGAGATCATGTTCTAGGCAAACAACTAATAAACCTGTAACCTTTGCATATCCTGAAAGCATGTCAAAACACTGCAGTATTTGTGCATTTAGAGACCATGTTTAGGCTTCTGATTTTGTACCATGCTACATCCTTGTGCATTAGATACCATGTCCTTAGGATTTTATCTCATTCGTTTAAATCACACCTAGCCTAATTACTGATAAAAACAACAACAATCAATTGATAATAAGTCTGCATTCTGAATGCCTAGCACAACATGTTTAGGTAATACAATGTTGGACATCTCTCTTCTAAGCAATTCTGGTAATTGGTATATACTATCTCACACCTAGGCGAACCTTAGGTGATTAATTTGTCCAAAACTGGAAATCTGCCTTCCTGTATATGTTGCTCAATGTTTAAAAGGTCTCGAATCAGTAGGAAAATTGATTAGGACCTTTTTCTGAGTGATAAAGCAGGTCTGCATATCTGTTTATATTCTGAACTCACTTAGACACTATGTCTTAGGATTATGAACTTAAATATTGCCCTTAACTGTGTTTGAGTCGTGCTATCTAATTGTTTTACTTGTGGAGGTAAACTTGAGTCTTTACTTGCTTTTCTATGTTCCCATTAACTGCAGTCCTATATGCTTTGTCTGTCGCCCTAGAATTTTACCTTTAAAACATGAGGGTCTTCCTAGTACCTCCCTCTTAGGTTAGTAGTCCTAACCTCCTCCAGGACTAATAGGAAGGGACGGGTAACAACACGCAATAGAGTTCGTGACCAACACGCGCTTTAATTACCTTCACGGGGTGGGAAAGGATAGAATATGGATATGATGACCGATGCGCTAATATCACGTGTAGCCCCTGTTTGAGGAGTGTCATACCGGGTATTGCATTGACGTGATCCATATTATCTCAAACCTAGGATATCCTTTACTTTGTATACTTGGATTGTAACTCTTTTCAAAACATAGATCTTCTCTAATTATTTTCAAACACCTTGTATGCTCAACACTTAAATCCCCTCTTATTTGAGCCTTTATTTTCTTTGTTTGCTAAGTTGCACAAATTCACAAAGCTATTTGGCCGGGAACCACATTTGTGGATCCTGATAGGTGCCTAACACCTTCCCCTTGGGATAATTTCAAGCCCTTACCTTGTCTCTGGTTAAAAACGTAGTTGTAAATGAACCCCTTAGGTGACCTAACGCACCTTTAAAATCGTTAGGTGGAGACTCTCAAAATTGCAAACCCCTCTACGAAAAGGAAAGAGTTGTCTCAACCCAAAATGTCCTGAACTATCTCCGCGAGGAAATAAGGGGCGCGACAACATGGCGACTCTGCTGGGGATGATAGGCTTTTACCATTTCAAATTATTTCGTGAATTTGTACCTTTATTTTGTTAATATATGTACCATTTCCTCTTACCTTCTACGTGCAATTAATTGTTTATTTCTTTCAAGTATTTACTCTTCCCCAAAACGAAACTAACATTTTTCTTTATTTTCCTTTGTAACCGCTTTAAATTATAACTGTTGTATTTACCGCTTTCTTAAACTTGCAAATACATGACAACCTGCTTTTAATGCTTATTATTGCATAACAATGCTCGACATTCATACTCCACTCGTGCCAAACAAATACTATAGCAACGCTTGATGAGTAGTTGCGCTCTTCCTCTATTATTACCCCCTAAATTTGGAGAGGCTTATTTGCGGTAAAACTAGTCGATCAGCGGTGCAGTCGACGGTTCCGTGACTTCCCCCTTGAGTTGTCCGCTCAAGAGTACCAGTCTAAAACCCCATAGAAACCTTACTCTATTATATTGTTGCATGCATCATGGTCAGACCTAGTCAAGCTAAAGTGTTGTCCGCACGATAACTTTTAAGATAGCCTTATCCAAAGTCCACTGGGTTTTCCTAAACCCAAACGGACATCATCACGTTCTGTACATTCATTTGGAGAACTAAATGCTTCATGCTAATTGTTGATATTAAATAGTCGAGTCGGGCGGGGGTAAGGGCCTAACCTTATTTTCCTTGCATAAACATGAGGCACGAAGTCCCCAGATTCGGCATAGTCTCCAATATCCACCCAAGATTGCTCAATTGGTGGGAGGACCTGCACTCTAGCGACAAGGCTCTCGTCAGAAAATACTTAGGCAATCTACCATCTGTCCTAGAAATCCATCCTAACAACATGATAACAGAGGCTGCTACCCTGTTTTGGGATTGCGAAAGGTCCATGTTCCGCTTTGGGAACATTGAAATTATGCCTTTGCTGGAGGAAATAAGACGACTGGCTGGCCTAGTGTGGGAAACCCCGGGGTTGCTGATGCCTGAGAATCGCACAGGCAAAGGTTTCCTTAAAATGATGGGTCTGAAGAAGAATGCGAAGCTGGTATGCTTAAAGGAATCATACATAACTTTTGATTATTTGTACGAGAGGTACGCCCACAGCAAATCATATTGTACCTACCATGAAGAGTTTGCTATCACCTCCTTGGTACACATCCATCGTAGAGTGTTCGTCTTCATGTTTTGCCTTTTGGGTTTGATCGTGTTTCCAATGAAGAAGGAGAGAATCCATACTAAGCTGGCTATGGTAATCAAGACCCTAATGGAGGGGATTGGTGGGCAGACATTCAACACTGTACCCATGATCATTGCAGACATATATCGGGCCTTGGAAAAGTGTCAACAAGGAGCAAGACATTTCGAAGGTTGCAATCTATTACTTCAAATTTGGCTCATGGAACATCTCCAAAGAGGCGAATACCGACAAGAGTTTCATCAAAGGGCTTTCAATGACCACATCACTTTCCACCATCCAAAACGAATGAATTACATCCCCGACATGTTCGCTCAGCCTGAGAATGCCAAAGGATGGGTCGATCTCTTTGATAATCTGACTGAAGAACAGGTTCAATGGATATTCGAGTGGTTTCCGACAGAGGAGTTCATCGCCCGTTTTAGAGATGCACTGTTCCTGATACTGATTGGTCTAAGAGGAACATATCCTTACGTCCCTCTTCGAGTTATGAGGCAAGCAGGTAGGAAGCAAGTCATACCCACGATCGACAAAATGAGCCATCTTCAAGCATACTTCAAAAATGATGACAGTCCTCACAAGTGCCAAGCCCAACACCTGTGGCACTGCAAGATTGTACCATAGAAGGACACCATCGAGCCGGACAGGTATCATGCCGGTTGTACCCCTTTCTATCTTGGTTGGTTAGAAGATAATCGGGGTGATCAGAGCAAGCTAGGGTACATCTGAGGCCATAGAGTTATAGATGAAAGGGTCGAAGCGCAAAAGGATTCGTGAGTGCGAGGATGAGCACCACGAAATACATGAATCTAACAAGAAGCTGATCGAGGAGTGGAAAGACATGGCTATCAGCACCAGCAAGAGGTTGGGATACTTAGAATGAGGTATAGTCGAGCTGGAGGAGAAATTCATCAAAAGGGTAGAAGACTGTCAGAAGGCTGAGGGGACCGAAGGCGGATATCTAGCCAGAGCATACCTGTTGCTGGGACTTCGTGAGTTGGGAAAGTTGTTCGAGGGAAGCAAGAATGCCGAGTCTGGGGAAGGTCCTTCGGGGACCAAGTAGATGGGAATGTCTTTTCTTTTACTTTATCAATGTAATAAGGCCAATGGCCATTAATGACTTTTATTTCTTCGTTCGTGTCGTTTTGGGATTTTTCTATTTTCTTATCAATAAAATGAGGCATTTAGCATTTTATGTTCTCCAAACCAACTTGTCGCTAGGCCTACCTCGGGCATAAAGAGGTTCCCAAATTAGGACACGTTTTACATTCCCGCGGTATGTGTTTAAATACTGCAATATTTTTCATAATCCTTACTGACTTGGCTACCTTTTGTTTGTATTTCTTTTCTTTATTATTCCCCTCCCCAAAGGTTAGTTCGTGAACTCTGGCATCATCATCTTATCTCACAAGATCCAAGGGCCCTCCACCCACTCCTCCTCCTAGTCCTCCCAAAGGCAAGAACCTCCAAGGGATCTCCAAACCCATAAAGCTCAAGAAACATGGTACTACCTTCGGTTTGGGATATGAATACACCTGGGAAGAATTCAATAACTGGTCGCCACCTTGGCGCGGTCCTTACTACCCTTTGGAGCAGCCAATACCTCATCTAGAGCATACCTTCCAACAGGCCAACATTATTTATGGATCAGACAAAGAAGAAGCACTTGCAGCAATAAGGAACGTGTTTCTCGAGGACAGTGATATGGACTGCTGTTGTTATTCTCGAGGAGGAGGGGGAGGAAGGCCCTTTCATACAGGCTGTGAGCAGAGGGACATACCTCAAGAACTGGACTATCAGCACGACCAAAGCCCGATGAGCCTCGGGGTAGCAAGGCTAAAACAAGCATTACTTACTGTTTATTCACTAAAATTATTTTCCGTTTTCGCATTTTTCAATTCCTGCAATAAGATCCTCATTGTTCAAAACAGTTATTCAATTTATCAAAGAATTTTCTAATTTTTCTTATGAATCAAATATTTATCATTATTGTTTTCTCTCATTACTTTATCTATACAGCATTACTATTACTTGTCTTGATGAACCTATGACCGTGACATACAACGAGACAACGCAACAAACGGACATTGATTCAGAGGAAGATGATATACCCGACGAGATTGTCAAAAAGGTCGAAAACTTTGAGAACATACCTAAGTCCAACTTGGACGAGACTGAAATTATCAACCTGGGAGATTCGAAAAACGCCAAGGAAACCCGCATCGGCGTTCATTTATCGCCATCAGAGAAGAAAGAGTACACAGAGTTTCTAAAGGAGTATGAGGACATATTCGCCTGGTCGTATGGTGACATGACTGGTCTAAGTATGTCTATTGTGGCTCACAAACTGCCAACCAATCCAATGTGTCCATCGGTAAAGCAAAAGCTCAGAAAGTTCAAACCTGACATGAGTTTGAAAATCAAGGAAGAACTTACCAAGCATATCAACGCCAAAGTTCTCAGGGTAGTTGAGTACCCTACATGGTTAGCCAACATTGTACCTGTGCCGAAGAAGGGCGTGAAGGTCAGAGTCTATGTCAACTACCGGGATCTCAACCGGGCAAGCCCAAAAGACGATTTCCCCTTGCCAAACATACACATCCTGATTGACAATTGCGCCAAGCATGAGCTACAGTCATTCGTAGATTGCTTCGCTGGTTACCATCAGATCTGGATGAATGAGGAAGATGCTGAGAAAACGGCTTTCATTACACCGTGGGGAGTGTACTGCTACAAGATGATGCCATTCGGTCTGAAGAACGCAGGGGCCACCTACATGAGGGCTATGACCACCATCTTCCACGACATGATTCACAAGGAGATCGAGGTATATGTGGATGATGTTATTATCAAGTCCATGAAAGCCACGGACCACATAGAAGATATAAGGAAGTTCTTCAATAGGTTGCGGAAATATAACATGAAGCTGAACCCCGCGAAGTGTGCATTCGGGGTTCCTGCTGGGAAGTTGCTGGGATTTATTGTGAGCCGCTGGGGAATAGAATTGGATCCGTCAAAAGTCAATGCCATTCAAGAACTACCGCCGCCAAGGAACAAGAAAGATGTGATGAGTTTCTTGGGGAGGCTTAATTACATCAGCCGGTTTATCGCACAGTCTACAGTTATCTGTGAGCCGATCTTCAAAATGTTGAAGAAGGACGCTGCAACCAAATGGACCGATGAGTGCCAAAAGGCTTTTGACAGAATTAAGGAATATTTGTCAACCCCACCAGTCTTGGTACCACCTGAGCCATGTAGACCTCTGTTACTCTACCTTGCCGTATTAGATGGAACCTTCGGCTGCAATCTGGGGCAGCACGACGAAATAGGAAGGAAGGAACAAGCTATTTACTATCTCAGCAAGAAGTTCACTCCGTATGAGGCTCGGTATTCTCTTCTGGAACGCACCTGCTGTGCTTTGACTTGGGTTGCTCAAAAGCTAAGGCACTATTTCTGTGCCTACACCACGTATCTCATATCAAGGATGGATCCTTTGAAGTACATCTTTCAGAAGCCCATGCCCACTGGCAAGCTAGCCAAGTGGCAAATCTTAGTGAGTGAGTTCGACATTGTTTATGTAACTCAGAAAGCAGTCAAGGGACAAGCACTGGCAGACCATCTTTCCGAGAACCCCGTGGATGGAGAATACGAACCTTTTAAAACATATTTTCCTAATGAGGAGGTGTCGTTCGTAGGAGAAGATATTGCAGAATCCTATGATGGTTGGAGGGTGTTCTTTAATGGAGCAACAAACTTCAAGAGGGTTGGCATTGGAGCAGTCCTAATATCGAAAATCGGCCAGCATTATCCGGTGTCTGCCAAACTCAGGTTCCCCTGCACCAACAATATGGCAGAGTATGAAGCCTGCATCTTAGGGCTCAACATGGCCATTGACATAAACGTCCAGGAGTTATTAGTGATCGGTGATTCATACTTACTGGTACATCAGGTACAAGTAGAGTGGGCAACCAAGAATATCAAGATACTACCGTATCTGCATCACGTACAGGAGTTAAGAAAGAGGTTCACAAAGATAGAATTTCGGCATGTCCCCAGAATCCAGAATGAGTTCGCCGATGCATTGGCTACTTTGTCCTCAATGATCCAGCATTCGGACAAGAATTTCATTGACCCTATTCCCGTAAAGATCCATAATCAGCTGGCTTATTGTGCCCATGTCGAAGCAGAAGCAGGCGGAAAACCTTGGTTTTATGATATCAAGGAATATTTGGCAAAAGGAGATTACCCAGAGCTTGCGAATCCCACTCAGAAATGCACACTTCGAAGACTATCCAATAAGTTCTTTCATAGCAGAGGAATACTGTATAGGAGGACTCCCGATTTGGGATTATTAAGGTGTGTCGACGCAAAAGAAGCATCAAAACTACTAGAGGAAATTCATGTTGGGACCTGCGGTCCACATATGAACTGTTTTGTTCTGGCAAAGAAGATACTTCGAGCTGGTTACTTTTGTATGACCATGGAAACAGACTGCATCCATTATGTACGGAAATGCCACCGCTGTCAAATAGATGCAGATATAATAAAGGTACCCCCAAACGAGCTCCATGCAACAAGATCACCCTGGTTGTTTGCCGCATGGGGCATGGATGTTATTGGACCAATCGAGCCTGCCGCCTCCAACGGGCACAGGTTCATTCTGGTAGCCATTGATTACTTCACTAAATGGGTCGAAGAAACCTCCTACAAAGCAGTTACTAAGAAAGTCATGGCCGACTTTGTCCGCGACCGCATTGTTTGTCGGTTCGGGATTCTAGAGTCAATCATCACCGACAATGGTTCCAATCTCAACAGCGACTTGATGAAAGCCATGTGTGAAACTTTCAGAATCAAGCACAAGAACTCTACAGCCTATAGACCTCAGATGAATGGAGCAGTAGAAGCCGCCAATAAGAATATCAAGAAGATATTAAGGAAGATGATAGAAAATCACAAACAGTGGCATGAAAAGTTATCATTTGCTCTATTGGGATATCGCACCACAGTCCGCACATCAACAGGGGAAACGCCTTATATGCCGGTTTATGGTATAGAGGTCGTCATTCCTGCTGAAGTTGAGATTCCATCTCTAAGGATTATGCAAGAAGTTGAGCTCAGCGACGCAGAATGGGTGAAGAACCGTTATGAGCAGTTAGCCCTCATAGACGGAAAGAGAATGAATGCAGTCTGTCATGGTCAACTCTATCAGAACAGAATGACCAGAGCCTTCAACAAGAAAGTCAAGCCGAGACAGTTCACACCAGGGCAGCTGGTGTTAAAGAAAATCTTCCCACATCAGGACGAAGCCAAAGGGAAGTGTTCTCCCAATTGGAAAGGCCCATACATGGTTCACCGAGTGCTGACAGGAGGAGCACTTATACTTGCAAAAATGGACGGAGAGCTTTGTCCGAAACCAATCAATTCAGATGCAGTCAAGCGTTATTACGTGTAATCCTTTATGCTTCTATCAATGTTGTAAATTGAACTACGCCTGACCTGATTCCCGTTTAAGAGGGGATACGTAGGCAGCCCTATGGGTTCGGTCACAATTCAATAAAAATTTCATTTTTCCCCAGAATTGAAAACTGGGGCAGAATTTTGAGGAGGACCCTCAAAATTCTGAAGCAAGTTCAGCCGATCACCGCACGAGCAACAGTCAGAAGCATCCATCCGTCAAACTGGGGAAGAATTTTGAGGAGGACCCTCAAAACTCCGTATCAAGAGAGGTTTCAATGTCTCGAACCGTGTCACGATCGTCGGCTCATCTAAAACTATTTTAGATTATATGTTTATGTTATACTTTTACAAAATCATGCATACTTATTCTTGAAACAGCTTGTTTAGCAAATGCTACCCCTAATAATGCAGACCGAGTCAACCAAGTCAAGCAGATCCAGCGGGGATACGAACTAACCTTTCCCCTTTACAAAACTCACGATTTTTCTGTAGATGCAGGCACAAAGAACAAACACGCAGATAAGTCTCAAAATTTCATCACAATCACAAAGGCCAAAGTTTGATGTCCACACAAAAGGACAAACATGTTCAAAATCACAATCCTCAAAACCATCACACTTTCCATCGTCCATTATCAATACAAATAATGCCCCGCAGTCACAATGCCTTCAATAATCACAGTGCCGCAATTTATCACTAGCTAAGAATTCCTACCGTCATTAAGTTTCTGCATAAGGCTACCTTTCTGCCTTCTGAGACTAAACGTTGTCTCCATCTACATCTGCATTCTGTATAAGGCTACCTCTCTACCTTCCAACTTGCACAAGGCTACCTTTCTGCCTTCCAACTTGCATAAGGCTACCTTTCGGCCTTCCGAGACTAAACATTGTCTCTATCTGCATTGCATAAGGCTACCTCTCTACCTTCCAACTTGCACAAGGCTACCTTTCTGCCTTCCGAGACTAAACGTTGTCTCCATCTGCATTGCATAAGGCAACCATTCTGCCTTCCAACTTGCATAAGGCTACATTTCGACCATCCGAGACTAAACATTGTCTCCATCTGCATTGCATAAGGCTACCATTCTGCCTTCCAACTTGCATAAGGCTACATTTCGACCATCCGAGACTAAACATTGTCTCCATCTGCATTGCATAAGGCTACCATTCTGCCTTCCAACTTGCATAAGGCTACAATTATTCCTTCCGAGGTTAAACTCTACCTCCATCTGCATTGCATAAGGCTACCTTTCTGCCTTCCGAGACTAAACGCTGTCTCCATCTGCACTCGCATCTCGCATAAGGCTACCATTCTTCCTTCCGAGGTTAAGCTCTACCTCCATCTGCATTTGCATAAGGCTACTATTCTGCCTTCTGAGGCTAAACACTGCCTCCAATTTACTTTTCAAAAGCAACCATTGCCTCAAGAATTATTTATTTCTCTTTCATTTCAGGCTAAGCTCTACCCCTTTAATTTGCAAGACTAAGCTCTGTTTTGTTAGCATCATACTATTGCATCTCCATGGGCTGAAATATCGCCAACCTATCCAAAGGCGTCATCGTTCGGAGGCACCATCGTCATAGCCCGAGAACACCATGTCACGGCCTGAGGATCTCTTTTTATCATTTTTTATATCATTATTCAAAGGCGTCATGGTTCGGAGGCACCATACTCATGGCCCGAGAACATCATTTCATGGCCTGCGAATCCTGCATCAAGCAATTCATGGCCTAGGACATCATGGTCTAGAGACGTCATCCTTAATCGTCCAAGGACAGCATTCATGGTCCAACGTGAATTTGCATCATGTTTAAATTACGCACAATATATGCTTGTATTGTTCATTTGCAGGTAATCCAGCAAGCAACAGCCATCCTGGCAGGAGCGGTCCCGCTCCAGTTCTCCCAAACTACCTGGCAGCCGTTTGTTCGCCTAACCCTATACTTTGCGTCCGTTCTTGTAAAGCTTCATCGGTATACTCTCGATGACTCCTGAACTGCATATGACCTGATTCCTGTAAAACCAGGGATATGTAGGCAACTCAGAAACCAGGGTGCGGCCTAAATCTTTTCAAACTGTTTCGCTCGGTCAAAATTGGCCATCCTATCTTTACCCGACAACTCTTTCATCCTTCTCGGGTAAAGAGGGGCAGTTGTTAATACCCAATTTTTCCTCAAACTATTTTCAAATTTGCATATATACCTTCAAAATTAGTTTTTATAACAAGGGGAATTTTTCCAAAATTTCCCCCTATTTGTTATCAATTTATTGCTAATTTATCCAGTACTTTTATATCCAATAATTAATTATAAATTATATTATAAATAATTTTAAAATATTTCCCAGCTCAATATATCATTTTTAATCCTATTAGGATTTAATTATTTCACAAACTAGCCAATTTGGTATTATTTAGCTATAATTACAGCAATTTTACAATTATAGCCTAATTATATGCCTTGTACCATTTAAATCAATAATTAGTCATTTTATATTTGTTACTATTAGTTAATTACCTTAATTTTATTTATTTAGCATTAATTTCATTTTTTATGATTACTAGCTATTTTTATTAATTATTTATCTATTTTATTGGGTATTTAACTAATAACCATTTTTAATTTTCAATTATAGCCTAATTAAACCAAACCCACCTGACTAAATTAGCCCAAACACCCCCAGGCCCAATACCAACAGTCCATATTTCCCCTTACCTAAATTAGACCTAAGACTACCCCCCCCCCCTGTCCCTCATTCTTCACTCACACACGCATCTCTCTACTCTCTCTCTATCTCTCTGGTTCTCTCTAGAGACTTCCAGTCTCTTCACCTCCGATGAGGTCCGTTCGTCTCCTTCGGTCACCTCCTCACCGGAAGCCATGAATCCCTCACCATCCTCAGGCCTCTCATGGCTCCCTTACGCCGGTGTTGCTGTCTCTAAGGTCCTCGAGATACCAGGGTCCATTCGCTCACCCCTGGGCCTGTTCTCACCATTTTCAGGCCACCATGGCTCGATTGAGTAAGATCGTTCTATTCTCCGGCTAAACCTATGGGTTTCTAAGCCAGTCTCTCTATTTATGGGTTGTTTTCTAGAAAACCCTAATCTCTTCTCATGCACCTCTTAGATCTGTAACAGATCTTAGGTTTTCTGAACTATTTTTACTTGTTTTTGTGAAACGTCCTGATTTTTGAAGCGTCTCTTCATCTTTACAACTAGGGTTTCTGAAACCTTTTTCTCCAGAGTGATTTCTGTGATTTTAAGTGTTATTCTATGATTCTTGTTATTTTTAAACAATTTTATTAACCTCTCTCTTAACCTAACTAGTTATGTTGAAAACCCCTAAAAAATTTTAACTTTAGTCATGGATTCTGAGTTCGTCTTTTACTGTTTGTTCATTCGATTTGTCTGTATGTTTGATTTTCATGAGCATGCTTCGATTCATTAGAATAATTTGTGATTCTTACCCTAATAATGTCTTATTAGAGCTTCTGACTTATCTCTTTCTAGTTATACTCAGTTTATGTGTTTATTCATGGAAGTCATGAGGTTTCCCTTAATATTAGTACTATTTTCCGATTCTTTGAATCCCTGATTTCCTGTGTTGATACTCTTTACTGATTGCCGACTACTTTTCCTGTTTTTACAACCTTAAATTATTTTCTTACCTTATTATGAGGTTGACTACATTATTAATTGATTCTTATTGTTATTCCCTTAATTAGACTTTTTGTATCTAGCCCTAATTACTTATTCTGTACTTACAATGTTTGAATTCTTTCATTAATTATTATACTCCAGCTATGTGAATTCTTTCCTTATCTGCTACCTCTTTTTTACTGTTTGAAATGACTCCGTTAATTAAGGGAAAACTTGGACTGATTTTTATTTTTACTGATTCTAAGTTCTATAATTACTGAACTTTGATCCCTTCCTTACTAATCATGTACTGATTTTTCTTGCCTTGTATGCTACTGGTTCCTACCGTTTGAATGGATTCCCTTAACTTAAGGGAGTACTTTCCTTGATAGTTGACTGATTGATCCTGAGTTCCTTAATTATCATGCTACTATGATCCTTACCTTATTTTACTACCTGTTTTTCAACTATAAAAGGCTCTAGTCTTTCAATAACACAGAGACGAACACACACATTGTTCAATTGTCTCTTACTCACATACATACTCTCTACTGTTCTTCTCTTGATTACCTGCTATTACTAGTCGGC
>MDKH01177907.1:0-37521 GCA_005239495.1 Nicotiana undulata | reverse complement strand
GTTGATAGATACTGACCGCGGCGTCGCTCCACATGGTGAGCTGTCTTCTTGGCGTTCTCCTGATAGCACCTATGGAGCCTTCTAGTTTCCTTTTGCTCAGTCTTTTGTTCCAGAGTGCGGCTTGTATATTTTGTATATGTATTTTCTACAGTTGTATCTATGTAGCCGCCCATTGACACTGTGACACTAGTCTTGACACACACTTGTTGTAGTTATCGGGGTTGTATATGTATCAGGCCTAGCTGTGGTTCAGCTCGTTTCTATGGCCTTAACCCATGTTGTTATTGTATTCCGCATTTTCATTGTTACTGTTGTTTGTTAGCTTGCCTGACCTCGCTGTTAGGCGCCATCACGACCTGGACCGGTTTTGGGTCGTGACATTTTATCACTAAATATGGAATATATTGCTATAAGGTAATACCCTTCGGGCTAAAAATTGCAGGGGCTACATATCAACGCCTAGTTAACAAAATGTTCGAAGAACAAATAGGTAAATCAATGGAAGTTTACATTGACGACATGCTAGTTAAGTCCCTACGCGCAGAGAACCATTTGGCTCATTTGCATGAAACATTAAAAATCTTAAGGAAGTATAACATGAAGCTCAACCCCGATAAATGTGCTTTCGAGGTCGGCTCAGGCAAATTCCTTGGCTTTATGGTATCAAATCAGGGAATCTAAATCAACCCCGATAAGATCAAGGCTATTGACATCGTATATAGTGTAAAAGCATTACAAAGGCTAACCGGACGTATAGATGCCTTGGGTCGATTAATCTCGAGGTCATCGGATCGGAGCCATGTTCTTTTCTCCTTACTCAAGAAGAAAAATGATTTCGCATGGACCCCGGATTGACAACAGACATTGGAAGAATTGAAGCGATACTTATTGAGCCCACCTCTGCTTCACACTCCAAACGCAGATGAGAAACTTTACTTATACTTGGCATTTTCCGAAATCGCGGTAAGTGGTGTCCTAGTTCGAGAAGAGCAAAGTACGCAATTTCATGTTTATTACGTAAGTCGAACCTTAGGAGATGCTGAAACCAGGTATCCACACTTAGAGAAATTGGCACTTGCACTAATAAGAGCCTCTAGAAAGTTAAAAACATATTTCCAATGTCACCCCATATGTGTGATAACCACTTACCCACTACGTAATGTTTTTCACAAGCCCGAGTTATCAGGCAGATTGGCCAAATGGGTCGTCAAATTCAGCGGTACGATATTGAATATCAACCCCGAACGACCATCAAGTCTCAAATTTTGGCAGACTTCGTGGCCGATTTCATGCCAACCCTCGTACCTGAAGTGGAAAGATAACTTTTACTAAAATCAGGTACATCATCGGGGGTATGGACCCTCTTGACAGATGGTGCCTCGAATGTGAAAGGGTTCGGGCTCGGCATCGTTTGAAGCCGCCCACGGGTAGCATTATTAGACAATCCATTAAAACTTCTAAATTGACTATTAATGAGGCCGAGTATGAGGCCATGATTGCAGGTCTCGAGCTAGCTAAAAGGTTGGGAGCAGAAGTCGTTGAAGCTAAGTGCGACTCTGTACTGGTGATGAACCAGGTAAACGGAACTTCTGAAGTTCGAGATAGGATGTAAAGGTACTTAGGCAAATTGCAGGTAACCTTGAACCGTTTTAAAGAATGGACTCTACAACATATACCTCGAGAACAAAACACCGAGGTCGGTGCACTTGCTAATTTGAGGTCATCGGTCGAGGAAGATGAGATCAGCTTGAGGACTGTCGTCCAACTCCCGAGATCTACGATTGTGGAAGGACATGCTGAAATAAATTATACAATCTTAACATGGGACTGGAGAAATAAATACATCGAGTACTTCAAGAACGAAAAGCTCCCATCGGATCCTAAAATATCGAGGGCCTTACGGACTAAATTACTCGTTTCACATTAGACGAAGACGGAACATTATACAGGAGGACGTTCGATGGACCGTTGGTAGTATGCTTAGGACCGGGAGATACTGACTATGTTCTACGAAAGATCCATGAAGGCACTTGTGAGAAACATTCTGGTGCCGAGTCACTGGTTCACAAGGACGTCAGAGCAGGATAATACTAGGATAGCATGGAAAAAGACTCTAAGGCGTTCGTTCGATGATGCGATAAATGTCAAAGATTTGTACCGATGATCCACCAGCCCGGGGAACAACTTCACTCGGTCCTATCCCCATGGCCGTTCGTGAAATAGGGAATGGACATCATCAGCCCCAGGTAAAGCCAAGTTCATTTTGTTTATGACTGACTATTTCTCTAAATGGGTTGAAGCATAGGCCTTTGAGAAAGTTGGGGAGAAATAAGTAATAGATTTCATATGGGATTACATCGCATGTCGATTTGGGATACCAACAGAAATAGTATGCGACAATGGCAAACAGTTCATCGGCATCACGGTAACAAAGTTCCTCGAGGATCATAAAATAAAGAGGATACTATCAACACCCTATCACCCCAGTGGGAACGATCAGGCCAAATCAACGAATAATACTATCATCCAAAACTTAAAGAAAAGGTTGAACGAAGCTAAAGGGAAATGGAAGGAGATATTACCCGAGGTCCTATGGGAATATCGGACAACGTCGAAGTCCACTACAAGAGCAAATCCATTTTCTTAATATATGGCTCGAAGCCTTGATACCGGTCGAAGTCAGAGAGCCCAGTGTCGGGTATCGACATGCAAAAGAGGAATTGAACCGCGAGGCCATGAATACCAGCCTCGAGTTGTTAGATGAACAACGAGAAGCTGCACCCATTCGAACGGTTGCACAAACGCTACGAATCGAAAGGTACTACAATAGGAGAACCAACCTTCGCCACTTCAGAATCGGGGACTTAGTACTAAAAAAAGTCACCATCAACACTCGAGATCCTAACGAAGGGAAGATCGGCCCTAACTGGGAAGGACCCTACCAAATGCTCGATATAGTCGGTAAAGGATCTTACAAACTCGGAACGATGGGCGGTGAAACACTGCCAAATAACTGGAACATATCACTTCTCAAGCGATACTATTGTTAAGGTATGATTTTATCCTTTTCTTTTGTTTATATATATATTCAGAACTAACTCATTGCAGGAGCCCGACCAAAGACATCGAGACCTCAGGTTTTAAAGTACGGGTTGCACTCTTTTTCTCTTAGATCGGTTTTTATCCCAAATGGGTTTTTACGACAAGGTTTTTAACAAGGAAACAATTATGTTCTACCTGAGGACAATTCAATAATATCCAAGGCTTCCTTACAATCATCCTCGAATACTCGGGGGCATAACCCTCGGATGTTATGTGTTCGAGAAATTTACCTCGTGTCAATAGGCCTCGATAGGAAAAGCTTTATAATGGGCCAAACGGTCAAATGAACCGTGTCCATATAGATTAGTGGAGTCCCGACGATAAGACATGTACACATGTATAAATTATTCAAAGAAGAATTCTTTCTTTATCGAACATCTCGTGTCTCGAAGCAAATTCTCTACTACGCAAATCTCATACTTATGATTCTGTTCTATTATATAAATCTTATACTTATGATATTGTGAAAAATGGCTCAAGAGCCAAGTGCAAATACACTTCAAACACTCGGTAAATGCATGCTCGAGTTATCTAAATTCGAAGTCACAAGACCTCAATGAGGCACCCCTCGATATATAGGCCAAGGCCATCATACTCAGAGACTAATATTTCGAACAAGTTCGAAATGTTATTACGAAATAAGTCCAGGAGACATACCCGAAGGCTACGGCCGAAATAATCTGACGACGTCTGAATTCCACAATAAGCAATAGGCCTTCAAATACTTTGAAAAACCGGTTAAAAGGCTACCTCGGCAAAACGATTGAAAAGGGGTTTTGATAAAATCAGCCGTCGAAAAAACCAAAAGGCTTCAATAATATCAACCTTTGAAAAACCTCAAGAGGTATCAAACTATCTTAACACAAACATGCTAAGGCACAAAAGGAAAAAGGGAGTTCCAATCATCAGACCCTCAAAATGTGCAGAAAAATATATGCTAAGAAATAAAGAAATTTTCACTAAGTCTTGTAAGTTGAAAAGGGAAAAAATAGCCATTTTCAGAAGCTGAATCGGCCCAATCTAAAGAGCCTAAAGGTCAATACATTTGGAGTTCAAGACCTTGTTCTTACTTGATTTGGACCTAATGGTTCCTCTATTCCGAGCTCGAATAAAGTCAATTATAGCTCGAAGATTCATCATAAAACCCTACGGGGTATATTGCTGTAAGCTCAAAACTTACCCATCAAGTGATAAAAACCTAAGGGTTTGTTTTATTCTGAATTCAAAATTCACTCGAACTTAGTTATAAAAATAATGCATTTATGGATTCGGTCAAGTCATCCGAGATAATGTCTTGAATGCATTTCCTAGCTCGGAGACTTACCCTCGTATAACCAAAAAACCTAAGGGTTTACTCTGAGTTTGAGCTAAGATTAGTAAAATTGCAGCAACAGATATTTTGACAAGACAAAAACAAAGTAGAATTTATCACAAATCGGAGAAACAATTGTGAAGATAAAGAACCGTTCATTTATAGAAGATATTTACAAAGGCCACAAGGGTCCTTACACAAAAAAAACAAAAATAAAAATCCTAAAGGCGTAGTCCAGTTCGGGAGCCGCGTCTTCAGGAGCCACTTCTTCGGGGGCTTCATCCCCGTCTCCTCCGCTCTCAGATTCACTAGCAGAGTCCTCATTATCAGAGAGTAAGGTTGCGGCCTCGACCTCCAAAGCTTTTGCATCCTCGATGTCAGCTGAGAGGTCGAAGCCACGAGCATGAACTTCCTCGAGAGTCTCTCTCCGGGATTGTATCCTAGCATGATCAACATTACATGAAAATTTGACTTCAGCAACAACAAAGATCTCCTGTGGACGAATTTTGGCAGCCTCGGCGTCAGCTCGGTAAGTGGCCACGAGCGCCTATGCCTCACACTTAGCCTTTACAAGCACGACGGCCAATTTAGCCTCGAGCTCCTCAATCCTCCGGGCCCAAGCCAAGCTTTCCTCCTTCACACCTTGAAGTTAGCACTCGACTGAAGTCAGTCGGGCCAGAAGCGCGTATTTCTCCAAGGCAAGACGATCCATATGTTGTTTCCACCCTAGAGTCTCAGACTTTTTCATATTGGCCTCCTCTCAAAGCTTCTCCACCAGCTCACCCTTCTACTGGACCTGCAAAATCAAAGGATTAATTTCCAAAATCAAGTTAACACATAGCAAACTCTCAAGGAGTTACGTATTCGATGAGTTTGGTCTATTCTCGATGAGCTCTTGTGAGTTCGGCTCGAAGGGTCATGATTTCCCCTTCCTTTTGAACGTAGAGGAGTTTGAGGCTATCTTTTTCCTTCACGAGCGCCTTGAGTTCGACCTCACGTTGGGTCATCTCATCTCAAGATTTGGAAGATGCCTCTCGATGGAGCAACATGGCCTATACACAAAAAGGGAAATCAGACTTGGAAGAATGAGAATAAGAAGAAATCATAATTACGAGGGATAAGGCTTACTTGTTTCAGAAGCTGCTGAGCCTCGTCAAAGATGATCGACGCGTCTAGGTCGAGACCATCGTCGACTCCTATGAAGCATTCCCGGAATATATCATTCCCTTCATGGGCCAGCCCAACATCGAGAGTCTCCATGGCCCGGGAATCTTGAAACTACCCTTCGGAGAACGTAGGGCCAAGCGGCGAATCACCAATGTTAATTATCCCAAGTGAGTCACTTGGGACGTTATCTTCTCTCTGAAGAGCCTCAAAGATAGACCCTTTGGGCACAACCTTCAGCTAGTCATCACGGTGGGGGGCGTCCTCACCACCTGATTGCTCGGGGACTTTGCTCGGACACTTTTCTGAGATGTCTTCGGTCCGCGATTGAACCGCTTTGACCACCACCGGATTGACGATCATAGAGGCTTCGGTACTTACCCTATTTTGAGCTACCAGCATGCAGCCATCATCTCACCTTTTTCGTCTTCCTCTGTAGTTGTTGGACAACATCGGCGCGCAGAGTGGAAGGATCGACTTTTGACTTTCGGGCCTTGTTTTTTTTTGGCTTGGGGGTATCGGGAGGAGAAGCTCTTCTACTTTTCCTCTCTTTGGTGAGCTTCGGGGCCTCCTCTTCACCAGGCGGAGGTGGCCTCATAACAACGTTGTCTCCAAGGCCTGCATGAAGAGAAACTAAGTTAAGAAGCAATATCATTATAGAAAAGCATCAATACATGAACAAAGGGACTCATCGTGATTTATAGCTTCCCACCGACCCCTGTCCAAATCGCGGCAACAATGCTCATCATATGAAGAAGTGGATGCCAGTCGTCAAACCCAACCTTCGAGGTCTGGGATCGCACCAGGAAACCAAGGGGAAGCTGCACCATGAAAAAATCTTGGGTCAGAAAGGAATAAAGAATCAAAACGATAAACATTATCGATGGAGTTGTACTTACATTTCATGTTCCATTCCTAGGTTAGTGGCATTTTCTTGGCGGGAATTAGGTCGGAGGTCTTGATTCGGACGAACCGACCCATTCATCCTCGGTCCTTGTCCTCATCAATGCTCGAGAACAACGTCTTTGTAGCTTGACGCTGGAGTTTTATCAACCCACCTCGATAAAGGCGAGGGTTGTGTAACTTAATTAGATAGTCGAGGGTGAAAGTCATCCCTTTGACCTTGGTAAAAAAGAACCTGAGCAGAGTGACGATACGCTAGAAGGAGGGGTAGATCTGGCCTAGGGTCACCCGATATTGGTGGCAGAAATCAAGTATGACTTTATCTACAAGCCCAATGTGAAAGGGTAAGTGTACACACTTAAGTACCCTTCCACATGGGTAGTGATGTCCTCCTCAAGGGAAGGAATCACCACCTCTTTGTTTTCCCAGTGACAATCCTCTTTCACCCGCTCGAGATCGTCTTCAGATATCGAGCATATGCATCGGGACATGGGCTCACATCGACCTAGAACTGAGGAGGGTCTGTCGACTTTAATATCGGAAGTCAGTTCGACTGACCCAGGGATGCATTATTCGATACGAGGCTCCACTGGCGTGTGATGAAGAGGCTTTTTCCTTTTTGGGGGGATAATTTTTGATGTTTTAGCCATCGCTATATGAAGTTCTAGAAAGGAGAAGAAATTGGTGTTATGGCAAACGTTATCTAACAAAGGGAGAGGAATTTGAAGAGAGAAACTTGTAAAGATTTGAGAAAAGATTTTGGAAGTAAAGTTTGATTCAATAAATGAGGTGGTATTTATAGGCTTATGGCGAGGGTTTGGTGGCGCTAGTGACCACCCGCAAACTGACATGCATTGTTTATTTGGGAAACCGAACCGACGGGATGTTTTAGTCACATCTGTCGCTTACTTCATGAAGACGACGTTATGATTGAGGTATCAGGGAATCAAGGCTCAAATCGTTTCTTATCATTTTATTCTAAGAAACTCGGGGACTATATGTATACGGCCGAAACAGGGTATTCCCGATTTCGTGAACTCGATGAGCTGATTCGAAGGCAAACTCATGATAGGACTAGTTCGAGCTCGATGGCAAAGTAAGAAGCTCGAATATTGAATCACCCGCTGAGGATCGAGACCAGGCATGACCAACGTCGAGTAATGGAATAGCGAGATATTAGTAATCGATCAAAGATCACGACGAAAATCTAAGAAGCAATTGAACTACTAACGGTTATTGACATCAATCATGAGATTTCTTTCCGTTATCAGAGTTGTACCTTATTTAGGATTCCTCTACTATATAAAGAGGGACCATATTCATTTGTAACCATCATACATTCACTGAAAATAATATACACGATGGTCTCTATTTACTTATTACTTACTACTATTGTTACTGTTCTTGTCACTTGATCTCGAGGCTACCCTGAATCGAGGTAGATACATTGCCACAACACTGGTTTGCTTTATTTCGTCTTTCAATTCATTTATTTAATTCATCATTTATCAATTGGTATTGAATCACATCACATATTTTTAAAACCACCGTACAAATTTAATTGTTACTTGAATTTCAAGGTAAACACATTCTAAATTCTGGATTCATCTCTCTTAATAATAATTCCTAAGATAAATAAAAGTCTAGTTCTCGAGAAAGAAAAAAATAAAAAAATAAAAGCATCAGCCCATTCAGATTCTGACTTTATTACACCGATCACCACTTAAAAAAGAAACTTCAATTCCTCTGAATCCGGACTTGTTCCAAGATGGATTTCTGATTAAGTTGGTTACTCTGCTGCAACTCCATATAGTCCTTGTACTTCATTGGTATATAAGCTGGAGGGCTATTCTCACTTTGTACCAATGGGGAAGCAGGACTTACCACTGCATCAAGTGATGGACCATGAGCAACAGCTACTGATATTCTTGGACTTGTGTTGTTCACGATTACCCTATGTATATTGCTCTTGTACTTTCCATTGCTAAAAATCTAGCAAAACATAGAAAGACACATTATACGTTAAAGAAAGAGATAAATGCTAGTTAAATTAAAACAATCACCATTACGATTAAAGCTATTAAATATCTTTGTTAAAATAACGTATAAAACTCTTAAAAGATACTTCCTTCGTTCCTATTTATATGAACTTATTTCCTTTTTGGTCAGTTAAAAAAGAATGACTCCTTTTTAAATTTGGAAAAATTTTAGCTTAAACTTACGATTCTATCATTAACGAGAAACTTTTATAACCACACAATACTCTGACCTTCTTTTTGACTTGTTTAAGACCACAAAATTCCAAAAGTGTTCATTTTTTCTTAAATTCCATACCCAATCAAACATGTTCACATAAAATGAAACGGAGGGAGAAGATAATATGAATCAGATGGAAGTCTATATTAAACAAAAGGATTTACCTCAAGATGATCACCAGTGTTAACCAAGAAAGAATTGGGAAGTGCATTGACATGAATCCATTTGCGTTGATGTTGAACTTGGAGTCCTCCAACTTGGTTTTGAATAATAAGGGTTAAAAGGCCATGATCTGAATGGGGTGGCATTCCAAGTGCAAGTTCAGGCTGAGGACAACGTGGGTATAAATTCGCAATGAAAACCTGAAACCCTGACTTCAGTTCTAGAGCTTTGTTCAAGAAACTTTCTTCCAGTCCTAGGCCTTTTGATATTCCTGCAAGTAACTTTTTCGCGACTTCTCGTGTTTTTTCACAATACTCTGACGCAATATCACTATAACCTTTGGGTTTGGTAGGGAAGTGAAACTGAGGATGTACAAAGACTTTAAGATAGTCTCTCCAAAAGAAGGCTTTTTCCTTAGAGGTATTGAAGCTGGTTCCACACCTTATAGGATCCAACACATGCTTCCCTTCAAACTCTTTCTTCTCTTCCTCTGCTAAGTTGAAAAATCCATGTGTCCCATCAATTACTGCCTTCATCAAACTCTCTGGTATGCCATGGTTCACCACCTGCACCACCATATTATCATAAAAGTTAAAAAATTAAATTAAGAATAACCAAAAAAAAAAAAAAAAAAAAGACTTTTATCGAGAATTAAAATTTACAAGAGAGAAAAAAAATAGTTAAAATTTCATGGCGGTCAAAATGATGGTTTGAATTTATTTACTTACCATATGTTTAGGCATGGAAAAAAATAATAAATCAGACCTCCACAACTTTTTTAGTCTTAAGAATTCTTGTTTCAAGAATGAGTCATTGCGCTTCCCTGATCCTCACTTATAACGTCTTGTTATATACTAAGGTTTGATCTAGTAATAATTTCGTACTAGGGTGTATTTGAAATAGTAATAATTACTTAAATAAATAAAAAAACTTATACAGACCACCGATGTAATTCCATCTCCTATGATCCAAATACAAACATCTTTGCAATATTCTGAACTATTCGTTAACATCATATCTAAAATAATAAAAAAGCAACACCCTTTTTCCTTCCATCCATGTAATAGAATAAAACTTTTGATATATACATATATAGAGAGAGAAATATGACTCAACATTACCATGAAAAATCCCCAGTCCTGGCAAGTTTTGCTGAGGTTGTCGATAGCTTCAGAGCGTTGTTGAGGATCAGTGGAGGTGAGTAGGGAAAAATCAATAGTGGGAATGGAGTATGAATCAAGATCAGAATCAGATGCAGGGGAATCAGAGGGATTAATAGTAGAATTAATATAAGTAGAAGGGATTGAGTTGAGATTAGGGGATTCTGAAAGTGTTTTTACAGTAGTGGCTGGTTGAATTGGAGCCATTGGTAGTGTGTGTGTGTGTGAAATTTTGAGATAATCAACAAATGGCTTGGTGCGAAAGAAGATACTAATGTCCTCCTTTTATAAACAGAACAGCAACTTTATTTGACAATGTGTAGTAGTTCATTTAACATTTTCTGATTCATTATTTTTGTCTGCTTGTAAACTTTATCTATGATTGATTTTTTGCTTCATATATCTCATTAATTTATCGAAATTTGAAAGTTAGCTTATTTTGGTTCTCAAACACAGCGGTTGAGAATACTAGTTTCTAATGGTAACTAGGTCCGACCAATGATGCGCGATTAATATTAAAAAATATTAATTAAATTAAATTGTGATCAGATTTGTTTGTACATATCAGATCGCATTGCTTTAAAAATTTCAATTATCATCTTTTTTGTCAATACGATATACCTATTAATAAAATTATTATTAAATTAAAGAGATATATATAATCATTAATAACTTTCCTGTTCTATATTTTCTTTAAACTCCAAATTTGTTAATTTAAAGAGAGTAACTAATTATTGACAACACATAATACATATTTAAATTTTTTAAAATTTGAATTCAAAAAATAAATAAATTATTATCTAACCTAACTAACTTTCTCCTAAATTGCCAAACTGCCTATTTTGAGGTTGCCACTTAGCTTAATATGAGATTTTTCCTCTTCTTTTGATATATATAGATATATATTGAATGGCAGTTTTTTTAAATTTTCGTTGTTATTATAAAATATTTTATTTTATTATTTTATAGATATTTAAATACGAAAACAATAACCAATAACTAAATTATGAACTGAATAATTAATCATTAAGTACTTATGCCATGTGGCTTTTTTCTAGGCTGCTGCCTGGCTTAAGGAGAAAGTTTTTTCCTTTCCTTTTAATAATATATAGATATTATTTAGCGTATTTTTAGTTAAAAGATCTATAGAGGTTATTAAGCAAATTTTATGGGTGGTCATTTAACTTTGTGTTTATTACATAGAAATGAACACAAAGTTACTTTTCTTCTTTTTGGTACGTAGAAATCATTCAACTTTCTGTTTATTACCTAATAGTCACTTTTCTTTCTTGTGTTGCACAAAAATCATTTTACTTTGCTCTATTTATCACAAAAGTCACCTTGACCAGATTTTATAATATTTTACTTGAAAAGTCTATTACTCCCTTGACATTATAAATCTGCTCATTTATGTAATACCTTGTATATTACTCTTATATACTATGTAATATATTTTTACCCTAAGTATTTTACTTGTAATTAAAATAATTTTAATTATTTATTTATTACTTTATAATATATTCATACATTTAAATTTTACTTGGAACTCAATTTGTTTAATCATATTTAAACATGAACGTATTTTAAATATAAAAATGATAAATTATTTGAAGTAATAACAAACATATTTGTTTAAGAAAAATGATAGTTTTTATATAATCAATAAAAATGTTAAAAAAGTTTCAAAGATATTTGTGTTTAATATTAGATTTTTAAAGCTTTATCTACTAATATTATTTATTTGAAAGTATTAATCTGACGTGTCATTATGTTAAATTTGAGTATTTTATTTATTGGATTAATGAGTATGACTTGACTTGTAAATCAGTGAGCTTTCATGTTATAATTTGCATTTAAAATATTTTATTAAGTATGATTAAGAACATGGAGTTGAGATTTGTTCACGGTAATATTACTTACAAATTTAGTAATGCGACTTATATAATTTTAAGAAAAAATTTAATCTACGAATTATAAAAATAATAAATAAAATAATAGCATCTTATTTTAATTATAAGTGAAATACCTGGGGTAAAAGTATAGTATATAACATATAATATAGAAGACATTACATAAATGAGTTAAATTATAATATCAATGGCATAATAGACTTTTCTGATGAAAGATTTGTAAAATCTGATCAAAATGATTATTGTGATAAATAGAGCATAGTAAAATAAATTTTGTGTAATAAAAAAAAGAAAAATAACTTTTGAGTAATAAACATAAATTTGAATGACTTTTAAGTTGCAAAAAAAAGAAAGAAAAATGATAATGAACATAAAATTGAATGACCGTGAAATTTACTCAATAGCGTACATCAAGTCAAAAACAATTGAAGGTAAAAATAAAAGTGAGTTCTCACTTCTTACATGTTACTTAACTATAGTTAAATAAAAAATATGTTTATAAAAAAAATACTTACCTTGCACACGTACTATGGTAGAACACTGGTGTGAATAAATTTGTACTTAAAAACTAGTTAGTGCGCTACAATATATATTTCATCTGCCGCTTAACATTTTATGACTTATTATTTTTGTTGCTTAACATTTTATGACTTAAAATTTAATGAAGCGAATTAAAATTTAGATGAATTTAAGTAATGAACCACAACTGTCGAGAATATTAATATACGTTCGGTTTCCTTGCTAAAGGTATTATTTAGCTTAATTTTAGCCAACAACAACAATAAACAACCCAGTTTAATCCCAACATGTGGGGTTTGGGGAGGGTAGTCCGTACGCAGACCTTACCCCTACCTAGTGCAGGTAGAGAGGCTGTTTCCAATAGACCATCGGCTTAAAAAAAATACCAATAAAAATCACATACCGTAATACATGATAAATAGTATCCAATAATAGCAACAGAGAATACAATACCTGAGGCGAACAAAACTACATACCGTAATAAAACCTAAGAATATGAAAGGGAAATGCAAGCTACTAAGCCTATCGGTGAACACTATAAACTACCTACTAACCTTCTACCTTAATCCTTGACCTCCACACCCTCCTATCAAGTGTCATGTCCTCAGTGAGCTGAAGAAGCGTCATGTCCTGCCTAATCACCTCTCCCCAGTACTTCTTAGGCCTCCCTCGATCTCTTCTCAAACTCTCCATGGCCAACCTCTCACACCTCCTAACAGGAGCATCAATGCTTCTTCTCTTAACATGTCTGAACCATCTCAGCCTCGACTCTCGCATCTTGTCCTCAACGGAGGCTACTCTCACTCTGTCCCGGATAACTTCATTCTTAATCCTATCTCTCCTGGTACAACCACACATCCATCTCAACATCTTCATCCCTGCTACTCTCATCTTCTGCACGTGGGATTTCTTGACAGGCCAACACTCAGCCCCATACAGCATAGTCGGTCAAACCACCACTCGATAAGGCTTACCCTTAAGTCTTAGCGGCACATTCCTATCACACAAAACAACGGAAGCGAGCCTCCACTTCATCCATCCCGCTCCGATGCGATGCGTGACATCTTCGTCAATCTCCCCATTACCCTGGATAATAGACCCGAGATACTTAAAACTCGCTCTCTTGGGGATAACTTGAGCATCAAGCTTAACCTCTACATCTGCATCATGGGTCCCGTCACTGAACTTGCACTCCAAGTATTCTGTCTTGGTTCTACTCAGTTTGAAACCTTTAGACTTCAAGGTTTGTCTCCAAACCTCCAACCTCGCATTATCTTCGCTACGCGTCTCGTCAATCAACACAATATTATCGGCAAATAGCGCACCAAGGCACCTCCCCTTGGATGTGGCGTGATCGTACATCCATCGCCAAGGAAAAAAATAATGAGCTAAGAGCCGATCCCTGGTGAAACCCCATCACCACAGGGAAATGATCTGAGTCACCACCAACAGTCCTCACCCTAGTCTTAGCATCATCGTACATATCCTTAATCACCCTAATGTACGCTACCGGAACGCCGCTAATGTAACGACCCGGCCGGACGTTCCGTAGAATTAGCCCCGTTATTCCTGTTTCTACCTTATCATGCATTGCTTAGTATGTTTATGATGCGTTGGGGTCTGTTGGTTCGGGTTCGGAGTGGTTGAGGTGAGAATTGAGACACTTAGTCTCTTAAATTGACCTAATAGTTGAAAAAGTCAACTAGGAGTTGACTTATCGGTAAACGACCTCAGAATGTAGTTTTTATGGCTCGGATAGCTTCTTTAGGTGATTTGGGACTTAGGAGTGTGTTCGGAATGTAGTTTTGATGCCCGGTGTAGAATTAGGCTTGAATTGGCGAAAATTAGTTTTTGGCGTTTTCCGGTCGACAGTGGAAAATAGACTATCGGGGTCGGAATGGAATTCCGGAAGATGGAGCAGGTTCGTAGTGTCATTTTGGACGTGTGTGCAAATTTTTAGGTCATTCGGATGTGTTTTGGTTGGTTTCGGCATCATTGGTGATTTTTTGAAGTTTTAGGAATCTTAGGCTTTAATCATGGGTTGAATTGGAGTTTCGATGTTATTTTTGGTGTTCCTAGAGTTCGACTAAGTCCGGGTGATCATTTATGATTTTTTTGTATTTTTGGTTGAGGTCCCGAGGGGCTCGGGTTGATTTTGGATAGCCATCGGGAACTTAGAAGTTGGAAAATACAGCTGAAGTGCTTCTGGTGCTGCCGATCTGGTGTGGCCGCACTTGCGGAGGGTTGAGCGCAGGTGAGATCTCCGCAGCTGCAGAAAGGGCACGCAGGTGGGGATTTTGGCCTGCTGGGAAGAGGCCGTAGGTGCGAGGATTTGGCCGCACCTGCTGAAGCGCAGGTGCGGAAGAAGGCCGTAGGTGCGATTTTTGGTGACTTAAGTCAAGTGCGCAAGTGCACACCTAGGACCGCAGGTGCGCGTAACTTACCGCATGTGCGGGACCACTGGACAGAAG
Organism: Nicotiana undulata; assembly: GCA_005239495.1. Taxonomy (NCBI): domain Eukaryota; kingdom Viridiplantae; phylum Streptophyta; class Magnoliopsida; order Solanales; family Solanaceae; genus Nicotiana; species Nicotiana undulata. The sequence continues at coordinate 22,562 of MDKH01177907.1, read as the reverse complement.
AGTATAAATTCCAGCCTTCGCGACTTTGAGCCATTTCTTCAATATTTTCATCCGGGATTAAGCTTTGGGAAAGGGTTTAAAAGGAGGAAATCAAGAGGACTTCATTGAGGTAAGATATTTGAACCTAAAACTCGTTTCTATGTGATTTTTGTACTGAAGTTGGGTGAAATTAAGGGAAAAATCCGTGTATAAATTGGGGGTCAGAGCTTGGAAAATTGGAGACTTTGACTGAGTAATTGAAGGGGAAATCGTGCCCCGATTTTGATGTTCTTGGTATGTATAGAATCGTGGGAGGATATGGATTCCGGGTTTTGTGACTTTTATCGAATTTCGAGATGTGGGCCCGCGGGTCAGATTTGACCAATTTCAGGTTTTGTGCCTAATTGTGATAATATTCGAATGGGTTTCGTCTCCCTAGCATATTTTGTTATTTTTAATCCGATTTTGATAGACTCGTAGCATTTGGGAGCCGATTCGAGGGGCAAGAGTATCGCGAAGTAGCTTTTCGGGCCGGTTTGAGGTAAGTAATGACCATAAATCTTGTCCTCAGGGTATGAAACCCGGGACTTAGCATTTTCTCACTGTTTTGGAGTGATGCACACGCTGGATGACGAGCGCGTGTCGTGCATTGATGGGGGATTTGAACTTGGTTCTTCCCGTGGAAACTATTGAGTTGTGTAATTGCTTTTATATCGCATGATAAATCGTATTTTTACACTATTGATATATTTGGGCTCTAAGCCATGTTTGGGGCCTTGTGCCGACCTGTGTAGACCTCTTGGGGTTTATTTTCTGATATATCTCACTATAGTGATTATGATTTACACTCAGGCAATTCATGCTGAACTGTTTTTGAGACTCATACTTGTTTACATTATTTTGTGATATAAAATACAATTTTGGGTCGAGTACCCCATTTATTGATGGTCTGAGTGGCATTTTTGCGAGTTTCTGATTGACTGAGGCCGAGAGCCAATATTGTGAGGATATTATGGATCGGGCTGCACGCCGGAGTATGTTACACTGTTATAATATGTGAGAAACCGAGAGCCTGAGTGATTTATGCCACGAGATGCCTTGATATTAGCGCTTGTAGGAGCCCCTCCGGAGTCTGTACACTCCCAGTGAGCGCATGTACCTACTGAGTACGAGTGCTGTGTGCCGAGTGCCGAGTGAAGAGTGATTGAGAGGCATGAGTGACGGTGAGGTTGTCCGAGGGGCTGATACCGAGTGATTGTGAGGCATGCTGAGCGACTGATTCTGAGTGATGATTTTCCCGAGGGGCGGTTTATGATACATGTTTTTGGCCCGCATGACTATTTATGATTTATTTCATTTTACACTATACTCCTTGGGAATTTTTCTGGAATTGTTGGAAATCACACTTTTTAAAGGATTTTTTTACTGAAATTGGCTGTTAGAGCATGTTGATTTAATGTATACACTGATGAAAAGAAAGACCTGATTTATTTTCATAACTACTGAGTTGGCGTACTCACATTGCTCCTTGCACCCCTATGTTCAAATACAGGTGCTGGTACCGAGCGCTAGTTTTCTTACTTCTTGTGAAGCCGGAGTTGGGACTTCGAGATAGTTGTTCAGTGCCCACATCATCTCTTTTCCCTTTTCTTATTTTGTATTTAGTCCCTCGTTCTGAGACTTGATGTATTAAGACAGTAGAGATATTTGGTACTACTCGTAGATGCTCATGACGTGTTGACTCCAGGTCTTGGGGGTAGTAGTTAGACTATTTGTTTCGTTGGGATTTTCTTAAAGTTTTGGAAATTTAAAAATGCTTATGAAATGTTGGAAACAAATTTTGGAAATTATGCAAATATTATGGTAATATGTGATTGTTGGCTAGCCTAGTTCCATGATAGGCTCCATCACGGCCGCCTTAGGATTTGGGGTCGTGACAAGTTGGTATCAGAGCATAGGTTACATAGGACTCAATGTTCATGAGCATGTTTAGTAGAGTCTTGCGGATCGGTACAGAGACGTCTGTACTTATCTTCAAGAGGCTATAGAACCCTTAGGAAAAATCTCATTTTCTTGAATTCTGTCATGCCATTCTGTTGATTCTTGAAATCTAAACTCTTGTTGTTTCATTCTCTTACAGATGGTGAGGACACGCGCTACCGATCAGGGTGACCAGGCACCAGCTAGACCAGCGAGAGGGCGAGGTCGCGACCGAGGCCGTGGTAGAGGTAGGGGACCAACCCGTGCAGCAGTCGGGGTAGCACCAGTGGATCCACCTACCATTCAGGATCATGTTCCCGGCACAGATATTCCAACGGGAAAGGCTCAGGCACCGACAGTGCCCATCGTTATTCCAGGTCTTTAGGAGACCCTGGCTTAGATCTTGAAAGTATATACTAGTCTTACGCAGGCAGTTGTTGTATCCACTACTGTCGCTACTTCTTAGACCGGGGGAGGCACTCAGACTCCAGCTGCCCGGACACCTGAGCAGGTTACTAAGGGCCTTCAGACACCGGGGGCAGGTCCAGCCCAGCCGGTTGCTCTAGTTCAGGACTTCGTGGTTCCAACTATACCAGGTGATAAGCAGCGTAGGCTGGAGAGGTTTAGTAGACTTCAGCCTCCGACATTCAGCAGTTCTGAGGGCAAGGATGCTAGGGTTTTCTAGACAGGTGTCAGAGGATGCTTCGTACTGCAGGGATTCTGGAGACTAGTGGGGTCTCGTTTGCTAAATTTCAGTTTTCTAGGGCTGCTTTCACTTGGTGGGAGTCTTTCGAGAGGCGTATGCCTGTTGGTGCAGCACCCCTCACCTTGCAGCAATTCTCCACTATCTTCTTGGAGAAGTATATTCCCCAGTCTCACAAGGAAGAGCAACACATGCAGTTTGAGCAGTTGCGTCAGGGGGAGCAATCGGTGACACAGTATGAGATGCTCTTTTCAGAGTTGGCTCGTCATGCCATCGAGTTTGTCCCTACTGATAGAGAGAGGATTAGGAGGTTCGTGGATGGCCTCACTTATCAGCTTCGTATTTTGATGACTAGAGAGAGAGTATCAGGTGGTACCTTCGGGCAGGTTGTTGATACTTCTCGAGATTTTGAGTCAGTTTGCCGCCAGGAGCGAGAGGAGAGGGAGGCTAAGAGGCCTCGTGGATCTGGCAGTTTCAGTGGTGCTCCTTCCAGAGGGCAGTTTTAGCACAGTAGAGGCTGCCTATTTAGGCCTTCTTAGCCAGTTCGCCAAGCTTATTGTGGAGCATCATCGGGGCAGGGTCCCCGTAGTTCTCATTCGGGTCGTTCTTCACTTAGTTCCCTTCCAGCTCAGAGTTCCTTCAGAGCATCATCAGTCTAGGGTTATTTTATGCATGGTTTATCTAGTGGCTATCCTGGTGCCAGGGGTTCCCTTCAGTCCCCATCTCCAGCTCCAAGGAGTTGCTTTGAGTGTGGAGAGTTTGGGCATGTGTGGAGGCAATGTCCTCATCGTCCCGGTAGTTCTTCTCAGCAGAGGGGTCAGCCCTTGACTTCAGCTCCAGTCACTTCACCACCCGCCCAGGCAGCTAAGGATAGGGGTCAGGCGCGAGGCTGCCCTAGAGGGGGAGGTCGAGCAGGTGGAGGTCAGACTCGTATCTACACACTTCCATCCAGGATAGATGCTATGGCCTCTGATGCAGTGATCACGTGTATTATCTCAGTCTGTCACCGAGATGCTTTGGCCTTATTTGACCCTGGTTCCACATATTCTTATGTTTCGTCATATTTTGCCCATTTTCTAGATATGGCCCGTGAGTCCTTAGTTACGTCTGTCCATGTGACGACTCTGGTAGGCGATACTATTGTTGATGACCGTGTGTATCGGTCGTGTGTGGTATCTATTGTGGGTCTGGAGACCCGAGTGGACCTATTTTACTCAACATGGTTGATTTTGATGTGATATTTGGCATGGATTGGCTATCTCCGTGTCATGCTATTCTTGATTGTCACGCTAAGACCGTGACCTTGGCTATGCCTGGAGTTCCGTGATTTGAGTTGAGAGGTTCTACTGAGTATGTGCCTAGCAGGGTGATTTCTTACCTGAAGGCTCAATGTATGATTGAAAAGGGGTGTTTATCATATTTGGATTTTGTGAGAGATGTCAGTGGTGAGACTCCTGCTATTGATTCTGTTTCTGTGTTCCGTGACTTTCCGGACGTGTTTCCTGCAGACCTGCCAAGCATGCAACCCGATAGGGATATTGACTTTGGTATTGACCTAGGCCAGGCACCCAGCCTAACTCTACTCCTCCATATTGTATGGAACCAATGGAGTTGAAGGCATTGAAAGAGCAGCTTCAGGAACTCCTAGATAAGGGGTTCATTCAGCCTAGTGTGTCACCTTGGGGTGCACCGGTGTTGTTTGTGAAGAAGAAAGATGGTTCTATGCGTATCTGTATTGATTATCGACAGGTGAACAAGGTTACGGTGAAGAACCGGTATCCTTTGCCCCGTATTGATGATTTGTTTGACCAGCTTCAGGGAGCCAAAGTGTTCTCTAAGATTGACTTGAGATCCGGGTATCATCAGCTGAAGATTCGGGACTCTGACATCCTGAAGACTGCCTTCAGGACAATATATGGTTATTTTGAGTTTCTTGTCATGTCATTTGGGATTACCAGTGCCCCAGTAGCCTTTATGCACTTGATGCACAGTGTGTTCCAGCCTTATCTTGATTCCTTCATCATCGTGTTTATTGGCGTCATCTTGGTTCTCGATCTCGGGAGGATCATGAGCAACATTTGAGGATTGTGCTCCAGACTCTGAGGGAGAAGAGGTTGTATGCGAAATTTTTAAAGTGTGAATTCTGGCTTGATTCAGTGGCATTCTTGGGCCATATGGTGTCTTTTGATGGGATCAAGGTAGATCCGAAGAAGGTGAAGGCGGTGCAGAGTTGGCCTAGACCGTCATCAGCTATTGAGATCCGCAGTTTCTTTGGTTTGGAAGGGTACTATCGCCATTTTGTAGAGGGATTTTCATCTATTGCAGCACCTATGACCAGACTGACCCAAAAGGGTGCTCCATTCAGATGGACTGAGGAGTGTGAGGAGAGCTTTCAGAAGCTCAAGTCATCTTTGACTACAACTCTGGTGTTGGTTTTGCCTACGGGTTCAGGTTCTTATATAGTCTACTGTGATGCCTCGAGAGTTGGTCTTGGAGCGATATTGATGCAGTACGGTAGGGTGATCGCAAATGCGTCCCGACAGTTGAAGGTGCACGTCCAGTGGATGATCTTGAGCTAGCAGCCATTGTCCACGCCTTGAAGATTTGGCGTCATTATTTGTATGGAATGCATTGTGAGATTTTCACTGATCACCGTAGTTTGCAATATCTGCCTAAGTATAAGTATTTGAATTTGCGTACGAGGAGATGGTTGGAGCTTCTCTAGGATTATTACCTCGCTATTTTATATCATCCGAGGAAGGCCAATGTAGTGGCCAATGCCCTGAGTCGCAGAGCAGAGAGTTTGGGGAGTCTAGACTACCTTCCTGCAGCAGAGCGACCTTTAGCACTTGATGTTCAGGCTTTAGTGGTCCAGTTAGTGAGATTGGATTTATCAGAGCCCCCACGAGTATTGTCTTGTGTAGCCTCTAGGTCTGATCTTTATGATCAGATCAGAGCAAGCCAGTACGATGACCCACACTTGCTAGTTCTTCAGGACAGGGTCCGTTGAGGTGACTTCAGGTATGTAGTTATTGGTGATGATGGAGTTATGAGGATTCATGGCCGTATTTGTATGCCCAATGTGGATGGATTTCGAGAGTTCTTTTAGCAGAGGCTCATAGCTCGCGGTATTCCATCCATCCGGGTGCCGCGAAGATATATCAAGATCTGAGGAAGCATTATTGGTGGAGGCGTACAAAGAAGGATATTGTTGAGTGTTTGGCTCGGTGTCTCAAGTGTCAGAAGGTTAAGTATGAGCACCAGAGACCAGGTGGATTGCACCAGAGGTTAGATATTCCAGAGTGGAAGTGGGAGCAGATCACCATGGACTTTGTAGTTGGGCTTCCATGGACTTCGAAGAGGTTTGATGCTATATGGGTTATTGTGGATCGGCTGACCAAGTCCGCATACTTCATTCCTGTTGGTACTACATATTCTTCGGAGCGTTTAGCTGAGATTTATATTAGGGAGATTGTCCGATTGCATGGGGTTCCAGTTTCTATCATTTCCGACAGAGGTACTCAGTTCACATCTCAGTTCTGGAGGGTCGTGCAGAGATAGTTGGGTACTCAGGTTGAGTTGAGCACACCGTTTCATCCTTAGACCGAAGGGAAATCAGAGCTTACTATTCAGATTTTGGAGGACATGTTGCGTGCCTATGTCATTGATTATGGGGTTTCATGGGACCAGTTTCTGCCACTCGCAAAGTTTGCATATAATAATAGTTATCAGTCGAGTATCCAGATGGTTCTCTATGAGGTTTTATATGGTAGGAGGTGTAGATCTTCGGTCTGTTGGTTTGAGCCGGTCAAGGCAAGGCTATTGGGAACAAACTTGGTTCAGGATGTGTTGGATAAGGTGAAGTTGATTCAGGAGCGGCTTCACAAGGTGCAGACTAGGTAGAAGAGTTATGCAGACCGGAAGGTCCGAGATGTGTCTTTCATGGAAGGAGAGAAGGTACTACTGAAGGTGTCACCCATGAAGGGTGTTATGAGGTTCGGTACGAGGGGAAAGATGAGTCCCCGGTTCATTGGGCCTTTTGAGGTGCTTCAAAGGATTGGAGATGTGGCTTATAGACTTTCTTTGCCACCCAACTTATCGAGTGTTCAGCCGGTGTTCCATGTTTTGATGCTATGGAAGTATATTGGTGATCCATCTCATGTGTTAGACTTAAGCACAATTCAACTTGAGGGTGATATGTCTTATGAGGTAGAGCTAGTCTCTATTTTGGGTCGTCAGGTCAGGAGGTTGAGATCTAAGGATATAGGTTCAGTGAAGGTGCTGTGGAGAGGGTGGCTTGTGGAGGAGGCCACTTGGGAGCCCGAGTGGGACATACGAAGTAGATATCCTCACTTGTTTGAGACTGCAGGTATGTTTCTAGACCCGTTCGAGGACAAACGTTTGTTTAAGAGGGGGGAGAATGTAACGACCCGGCCGGTCGTTCCGTAGAATTAGTCCCATTATTCCTGTTTCTTCCTTATCATGCATTTCTTAGTATGTTTATGTTGCGTTGGGGTCGGTTGGTTTGGGTTCGTTGTGGTCGTGATGAGAATTGACACACTTAGTCTCTTAAATTGGCCTAATAGTTGAAAAAAGTCAAGTAGGAGTTGACTTATTGGTAAACGACCACATAATGTAGGATTTATGCCTCAGATAGCTTCGTTAGGTTATTTGGGATTTAGGAGTGTGTTCAGATGTTGTTTTGATGTCTGGTGTAGAATTAGACTTGAATTGACAAAAGTTAGTTTTTGGCGATTTCCGATCGACAGTGGAAAATAGGCTATCGGGGTCTGAATGGAATTCCGGAAGTTAGAGCAGGTTCGTAGTGTCATTTTGGACATGTGTGAAATTTTTAGGTCATTGGGGTGTGTTTTTGTTTGTTTCGGCATCGTTGCTGATTTTTGGAAGTTTTAGGAATCTTAGGCTTGAATCATGGGTTGAATTAAAGTTTCGATGTTATTTTGGGTGTTCCGAGGGTTCTACTAAGTCCGGGTGATCATTTATGACTTATTTGTATTTTTGGTTGGGGTCACGAGGGGCATAGGTTGATTTCGAATAGCTATCGGGGACTTAGAAGTTGGAAAATGTAGCTGAAGTGATGCTGGTGCTGCGCATCTGGTGTGGCCCACCTGTGGAGGGTTGAGCACAGATGCGATCTCCGCTGGTCTGGAAAGGGCACGCAGGTGCGGATTTTGGCTAGCTGGGAAGAGGCCGCATGTGCGAGGATTTGGCTGCACCTGCGAAAGCGCTGGTGCGGAAAAAGGCCGCAAGTGCAATTTTTGGTGACTTAAGTCAAGTGCGCAAGTGCGAACCTGGGACCGCAGGTGCGGCTAAGTGACCGCAGGTGCGGGACCACTTGACAGAAGAGTATAAATTCCAGCCACCGTGACTTTGAGCCATTTCTTCAATATTTTCATCAGGGATTAAGCTTTGGGAGAGGGTTTTGAAGGAGGAAATCAAGGGGATTTCATTGAGGTAAGATATTTGAGCTAAAACTCGTTTCTATGCGAATTTTGGACTGAAGTAGGGTGAAATTAAGGGAACAATCAGTGTGTAAATTGGGGGTTAGGGCTTGGAAAATTAGAGACTTTGATTGAGTAATTGAAGGGGCAATCGTGGCCCGATTTTGATGTTCTTAGTATGTATAGAATTGTGAGAGGATAAGGATTCCGGTTTTGTGACTTTTATCGAATTCCGAGACGTGGGTCGGGGGTCGGGTTTGACCAATTTTAGGATTTGTGCCTAATTGTGATAATATTCGAATGGGTTCCGTTTTCCTAGCATATTTTGATATTATTAATCTGATTTTGATAGACTCGGAGCATTTGGGAGACGATTCGAGGGGCAAGAGTATCTCAGAGTAGCATTTTGGGCCGGTTTGTGGTAAGTATTGATTGTAAATCTTCTCCTGAGGGTATGAAACCTTGAACTTAGCATTTTCTCATTGTTTTGGATTGACGCACACACTGGATGACGAGTGTGTGGCGTGCACTGATGGGGCATTTGAACTTGGTTCTTCCTGTGGCAACTATTGAGTTGCGTAATTGCTTTAAAATCGCATGATAAATCGTATTTTTACACTTTTGATATATTTGGGCTGTAAGCCATGTTTGGGGCCATGTGCCGACCTTTTTAGACCCCTTGGGGGGCAATTTTGATGATATTCCTCACTGTAGTGATTATGATTTACACTCAGTCAATTCATGCTAAACTGTTTTCGAGACTCAGACTTGTTTACATTAGTTTGTGATATAAAACACTATTTTGGGTCTAGTACCCCGTTTATTCATGGCTCGAGTGGCATTTCTGAGAGTTTCTGATTGAGTGAGGATGAGAGCCAATATTGTGAGGATATTATGGATCAGGTTGGACGCCGCAACATGTTACACTATTATGATATGTGAGAGGCCGAGAGCTTGAGTGATTTATGCCACGAGATGGATTGATATTAGCGCTTGGCATGTAGGAGCCTCTCTGGAGTCTGTACACCCCCAGTGAGCGCAGGTACCTACTGAGTGCGAGTGCCGAGTGCCAAGTGACGAGTGATTGGGAGGCCTGAGTGACAGTGAGGTTGCCCGAGGGGCTGATACCAAGTGATTGTGAGGCATGCTGAGTGACTGATTCTGAGTGGTGATTTTCCCGAAAGAAGGTTTATGATACATGTTTTTGGGCCGCATGACTATTTATGATTTATTTAAGATTACACTAAACTCCTTGGGCATTTTTCTGGAATTGTAGGAAATCACACTTTTCAAAGGATTTTTACTGAAATTGACTTTTAAAGCGTGTTGATTTAATATATACACTGATGAAAAGAAATACTGTGCTTATTGTGAATTGATGATTTGATCCTATGTGTTTCTTACTGCTCAGACCTGATTTATATTCATCACTACTGAGTTGGCGTGCTCACATTACTCCATGCACCCTTGTGTGCAGATACATGTGCTGGTACCGAGCGCTAGTTTTCTTACTTCTTTTGGAGCCGGAGTTGGGACTTCTAGGTAGCTGTTCACTGTCCACAACATCTCTTTTCCCTTTTCTTGTTTTATATTTAGTCCCTCGTTCCAAGACTTGATGTATTAAGACAATAGAGATATTTGGTAATACTCGTAGATGCTTATGATGTGTTGACTCCAGGTCTTGGGGGTAGTAGTTAGACTATTTGTTTCGTTGGGTTTTTCTTAAAGTTTTGGAAATTTAAAAATGCTTATGAAATGGATCATCTAGTGGCTATCCCGGTGCCAGGGGTTCCCTTCAGTCCGCATCTCCAACTACAGGGAGTTGCTTTTAGTGTGGAGAGTTTGGGCATGTGTTGTGGCAGTGTCCTCGTCGTCCCGGTAGCTAGGGGTGGGGGTCAGGCAGCTAGAGGCTGCCCTAGAGAGGGAGGTCGAGCAGGTGGAGGTCAGGCTCGTATCTATGCATTTCCAGCCATGCCAGATGCTATGGCCTCCGATGCAGTGATCACATGTATTATCTCAGCCTGTCACCGAGATGCTTTGGCCTTATTTGACCCTGGTTATACATATTCTTATGTTTCGTCATATTTTTTCAATTTTTTGGATATTCCCCATGAGTCCTTAGTTACGTCTGTTCATGTGTTGACTCCGCGATACTATTGTTGTGGACCGTGTGTATGGGTCGTGTGTGGTATCTATTAAGGGTTTGGAGACCCGAGTTGACCTATTGTTACTTAGTATGGTTGATTTTGATGTGATATTGGGCATGGATTGGCTATCTCCGTGTCATACTATTCTTAATTGCCACGCTAAGACCGTGACCTTGGCTATTCCTGGAGTTCTGAGAGTTGAATGGAGAGGTTCTACTGAGTATGCGTCTAGCAAGGTGATTTCTTACCTGAAAGCTCAGCGTATGGTTGAAAAGGGGTGTTTATCGTTATTGGCGTTTGTGAGGGATGTCAGTGGTGAGACTCCTGCTATTGATTATGTTTCTGTGGTCCGTGACTTTACGTACGTGTTTCCTGCAGACTTGCCAGGCATGCCACGCGAAAGAGATATTGAATTTGGTATTGACCTGGTGCCAGACACCCAGCCTATCTCTATTCCTCCATATCGTATGGCACCTGTGGAGTTGAAGGAATTGAAAGAGCAGCTTCAGGAACTGCTAGATAAGGGGTTTATTCGGCCTAGTGTGTCACCTTGGGGTGCACCAGTGTTGTTTGTGAAGAAGAAGGATGGTTCTATGCGTGTGTGTATTGATTATAGCAGTTGAACAAGGTTACGGTGAAGAACCAGTATCCTTTGCCCCGTATTGATGATTTGTTTGACTAGCTTTAGGGAGGCAGAGTGTTCTCTAAGATTGACTTGAGATACGGGTATCATCAGCTGAAGATTCGGGACTCTGACATCCCGAAGACTGCCTTCAGGACATGTGGTCATTATGAGTTTCTTGTCATGTCATTTGGGATTACCAACGCCCCAGTAGCCTTTATGCACTTGATGCACAGTGTGTTCCGACTTTATCTTGATTCCTTCTTCTTCGTGTTTATTGACGACATCTTGGTATAATCCCGATCTCGGGAGGATCGTGAGCAACATTTGAAGATTGTGCTCCAAACTCTGAGGGAGAAGAGGTTGTATGCAAAATAATCGAAGTGTGAATTCTGGCTTGATTCAGTGGAATTCTTGGGCCATGTGGTGTCTTGTGATGGGATCAAGGTAGATCCGAAGAAGGTGAAGGCGGTGTAGAGTTGTCCTAGACCGTCATCAGCTACTGACATCCGCAGTTTCCTTGGTTTGGAAGGGTACTATCGCCATTTTGTAGAGGGATTTTCATCTATTGCAGCACCTATGACCAGAATGACCCAAAAAGGGTGCTCCGTTCAGGTGGACTGAGTAGTATGAGGAGAGCTTTAGAAGCTCAAGTCAGCTTTGACTACAGCTCTGGTGTTGGTTTTGCCTACGGGTTTAGGTTCTTATACAATCTACTGTGATGCCTCGAGAGTTGGCCCTGGAGTAGTATTGATGCAGGATGGTAGGGTGATCGCCTACGTGTCCCGACAATTGATGGTGCACGAGAAGAATTATCCAGTGGATGATCTTGAGCTAGCAGCCATTGTCCACGCCATGAAGATTTGGCGTCATTATTTGTACGGAATGCATTGTGAGATTTTCACTGATCACCGTAGTTTGTAGTATCTGCTTAAGCACAAAGATACGAATTTGCGCCATAATAGATGGTTGGAGCTTCTCAAGGATTATGACTTCACTATTCTATATCATCCGGGGAAGGCCAATGTAGTGGCCGATGCCCTGAGTCGCATAGCAGAGAGTTTTGGGAGTCTATCCTACCTTCCTGCAGTAGTGCGACCTTTAGCACTTGATGTTCAGGATTTAGCGGGCCAGTTGGTGAGATAGGATTTATCAGAGCCCCCATGAGTATTTGCTTGTGTAGCCTCTAGGTGTTCTCTTTATGATCAGATCAGAGCACGCCAGTACAATGACCCACACTTGCTAGTTCTTTAGGACAGGGTCCGTCGAGGTGATGCCAGGGATATAGTTATTGGTGATGATAGAGGTATGATGATCCATGGCCGGATTTGTGTGCCCAATGTTGATGGCCTTCGAGAGTTGATTTTAGCAAAGGCTCATAGCTCGCGTTATTCCATCCATCCGGGTGCCGCGAAGATGTATCAAGATCTGAGGCAGCATTATTGGTGGAGGCGGATGAAGAAGGATATTGTTGAGTTTGTGGCTCGGTATCTCAACTGTCATCAGGTTAAGTTTGAGCACCATATACCGGATGGATTGCATCAACGGTTAGATATTCTGGAGTGGAAGTGGGAGCGGATCACCATGGACTTTGTAGTTTGGCTTCCACAGACGTCGAGGAGGTTTGATGCTATAAGGTTTATTGCGGATCGGCTGACCAAGTACGCACACTTCATTCCTCTTGGTATTACATATTCTTCAGAGCGGTTAGCTGAGATTTATATCAGGGAGATTGTCCGACTGCATGGGGTTCCAGTTTCTATCATTTCCGACAGAGGTACTCAGTTCACATCTCAGTTCTGGAGGGCCGTGCAGAGAGAGTTGGGTTCTCAGGCTGAGTTGAGCACAACGTTTTATCCTCAGACCGACGGGCAATCAGAGCGTACTATTCAGATTTTGGAGGACATGTTGCGTGCCTGTGTCAATGATTTTGGGGGTTCATGGGACCAGTTCTTCCACTCGTGGAGTTTTAATATAATAATAGCTATTAGTCGAGTAACCAGATGGCTCCGTATGAGGCTTTATATGGTAGGAGGTGTAGATCTCCGGTTGATTGGTTTGAGCCGGGCGAGGCAAGGCTATTGGGCACAAACTTGGTTCAGGATGCGTTGGATAAGGTTAAATTGATTCAAGACCGGCTTCGCACGGTGCAGTCTAGGCAGAAGAGTTAAACGGACCGAAAGGTCCGGGATGTGTCTTTCATGGAGGAGAGAAGGTACTACTAAAGGTGTCACCCATGAAGGGTGTTATGAGGTTTGGTAAGAGGGGCAAGCTGAGTCTCCGGTTCATTTGGCTTTTTGAGGTGCTTCAGAGGATTGGAGAGGTGGCTTATAGACTTGCTTTGCCACCTAGCTTATCGAGTGTTCATCCCGTGTTCCATGTTTCGATGCTTCGGAAGTATATTGGTGATCCATCTCATGTTTTAGACTTCAACACAGTTCAGCTTGAGGGTGATATGTCTTATGAGGTAGAGCTAGTGGCTATTTTGGGTCGTCAAGTCAGGAGGTTGAGAACTAAGGATATAGCTTCAGTGAAGTTGCAGTGGAGAGGGCAATATGTCGAGGAGGCCACTTGGGAGACCGAGCGGGAGATGCGGAGTAGATATCCTCACTTGTTTGAGACCCCTGGTATGTTTCTAGACCCGTTCGAGGACGAACGTTTGTTTAAGAGGGGGAGAATGTAACGACCCGACCGGTCATTCCGTAGAAATTAGTTCTGGTTCGGAGTGGTCGTGGTGAGAATTGAGACACTTAGTCTCTTAAATTGGCCTAATAGTTGAAAAAGTCAACTAGGAGTTGACTTATTGGTAAACGACCACGGAATGTAGATTTTATGGCTCGGAGAGCTTCGTTAGGTAATTTGGGACTTAAAAGTGTGTTCGGAATGTGGTTTTGATGTCCGGTGTAAAATTAGGCTTGAATTGGCGAAAGTTAGTTTTTGGCGATTTCCGGTCGAAAGTGGAAAATAGCCTATCAGGGTCGGAATGGAATTCCGGAAGTTGGAGCAGGTTCATAATGTCATTTTGGACGTGTGCGCAAATTTTCAGGTCATTCGGATTTGTTTTGGTTGGTTTCAGCATCGCTAGTGATTTTTGGAAGTTTTAGGAATCTTAGGCTTGAATCATGGTTTGAATTGGAGTTTTCATGTTATTGTGGGTGTTGCGAGGGCTCGACTAAGTCCGGGTGATAATTTATGACTTGTTTGTATTTTTGGTTGGGGTCCCGAGGGGCTCGGGTTGATTTCGGATAGCCATCGGGGACTTAGAAGTTGGAAAATGCAGCTGAAGTGCTGCCCATCTGGTGTGCCCGCACCTGCGGAGGGTTGAGCGCAAGTGCGATCTCCGCAAGTGCAAAAAGGGCACGCAGGTGCGGATTTTGGCCAGCTGGGAAGAGGCCGCACGTGCGAGAATTTGGCCCGCAGGTGCGGAAAAAGGCCGCAGGTGCAATTTTTGGTAACTTAAGTAGAGTGTGCAGGTGCACACCTGGGACCGCAGGTGCGGGTCTGCATGTGCGCGTGAGTGACCACATGTGCAGGACCACTAGACAGAAGAGTATAAATTCCAGCCTTTGCGATTTTAAGCCATTTCTTCAATATTTTTATCTGGGATTAAGCTTTGGGAGAGGGTTTTGAAGGAGGAAATCAAGAGGACTTCATTGAGGTAAGATATTTGAACCTAAAACTCGTTTCTATGTGATTTTTAGACTGAAGTAAGGTGAAATTAAGGGAAAAATCAGTGTGTAAATTGGGGGTTAGGGCTTGGAAAATTGGAGACTTTGATTGAGTAATTGAAGTGGCAATCGTGGCCCGATTTTGATGTTCTTGGTATGTATAGAATCGTGGAAGGATAAAGATTCCGGTTTTGTGACTTTTATCTAATTTTTAAACGTGGGTACGGGGGTCGGGTTTGACTAATTTCAGGATTTGTGCCCAATTATGATAATTTTCGAATGGGTTTCGTCTCCCTAGCATATTTTGATATTATTAATCTGATTTTGATAGACTCGGAGCATTTGGGAGTCGATTCGAGGGGCAAGAGTATCGTGGAGTAACGTTTCGGGCCGGTTTGAGGTAAGTAATGACTGTGAATCTTGTCCTGAGGGTATGAAACCCCGGACATAGCATTTTCTCACTATTTTGGAGTGACACACATGCTGGATGACGAGTGTGTGGCGTGCACTGATGGGAGCTTTGAACTTGGTTCTTTCTGTGGAAACTATTGAGTTGCGTAATTGCTTTTAAATCGCATGATAAATTGTATTTTTACGCTTTTGATATATTTGGGCTGTAAGCCATGTTTGGGGCCTTGTGCCGACCTTTTTAGACCCCTTGGGGGCTATTTTCTGATATTCCTCACTGTAGTGATTATGATTTACACTTAGTCAATTCATGCTAAACTATTTTCGAGACTCAGACTTGTTTACATTATTTTGTGATATAAAATACGGTTTGGGTCGAGTACCTCGTTTATTGATGGCCCGAGTGGTATTTCTGAAACTTTCTAACTGAGTGAGGCCGAGAGACAATATTGTGAGGATATTATGGATCGGGATGCATGCCGCAATATGTTACATTGTTATGATATATGAGAGGCCGAGAGACTGAGTGATTTATGCCATGAGATGGCTTGATATTAGCGCTTGGGCTGTAGAAGCCCCTCCGGAGTCTGTACACCCCTAGTGAGTGAAAGTACCTACTGAGTGTGAGTGCCGAGTGCCGAGTGATTGGGAGGCATGAGTGACAGTGAGGTTGCCCGAGGGGCTGATATCGATTGATTGTGAGGCATGGTGAGCAATTGATTCTGAGTGATGATTTGCCCGAGGGGCGATTTATGATACATGTTTTTGGCTCGTATGACTATTTATGATTTATTTCATTTTACACTAAACTTCTGGGGCATTTTTCTAGAATTGTTGGGAATCACACTTTTCAAAGGATTTTAAATTGGCTTTTAAAGTGTGTTGATTTAATGTATACATTGATGAAAAGAAAGACTGCTTATTGTGAATTGATGACTTGATCCTATGTGTTTCTTACTGCTCAGACCTGATTTATTTTCATTACTACTGAGTTGGCGTACTCACATTACTCCCTGCACCCCTGTGTGCAGATACAGGTGCTGGTACCGAGTGCTAATTTTTTTACTTCTTATGGAGCCGGAGTTGGGACTTCGAGGTAGATGTTCAACGTCCACAACATCTCTTTTCTCTTTTCTTGTTTTGTATTTAGTCCCTCGTCCGAGACTTGATGTATTATGACAGTAGAGATATTTGGTACTACTCGTAAATGCTCATGACGTGTTGACTCCAGGTATTGGAGGTAGTAGTTAGACTATTTGTTTAGTTGGTTTTTCTTAAAGTTTTGGAAATTTAAAAATGCTTATGAAATGTTGGAAACAAATTTTGGAAATTATGCAAATATTATGGTAATATGTGATTGTTGGTTAGCCTAGTTCCATGATAGGCGCCATCATGGCCCGCTTAGGATTTGGGGTTGTGACAGCTAACCTCCAAACACCTCCTCAGGACCTCCCTCGGAACTTTATCATATGCCTTCTCAAGGTCAATAAACACCATATGCAAATCCTTCTTCCTTTCCCTGTACTGCTCCACTAATCTCCTTACCAGATGAATCACTTCCGTAGTCGAACTCCCCGGCATAAATCCAAACTAATTCTTGGAAATAGACACGTACCTCCTCACCCTGGCCTTCACCACTCTCTCCCAAAAATTAATTTTAGCTAAAAAGTTGGAAAAATATATAATTACCCTCCTAATCTATACCCAAAGTTCCAACTACACACTTTTTCTTTGTGGGATTTCTAGTACCCCCTAAACCTTTTTTTACCTTGATTATTTGGATCTTTTGTGCTGAGCTGGACTGGTATCCCAGTTAAAATACATGCGGTGTAGACACACGCATAATTTATTAAAAACCCATGGGCCCCTATCCGACTCCCCTTTTTATCTCTCTTTTACCTCTTCACTAAAACATAACACATTCGACCCAAAAAATTCCCCATTCTTCACACTCATCTTCCCCATTCGATCCTTAACGAAATCAACAAGACATAAAAATATTTCGTTGTTATCTTGCAATTGGATACTAATAGATCGAAAAGAAGTATAAATCCCATATTTAATGGTTTGATTCAAGAAAATGGAGGTCAGATTGGAAGGCTAAACAACAATAATGTTCTATATTTTTTCGTGTGTCAATTTGAAGGTCAGATTGGAAGGCTAAGCTTTTTGTTCGTCACAATCCAAGAGCAAAGGTTAGTTAATTATTGCATTTAATTGGTTTTGTGTTAGTTTAGGGTTCTTAAATACTTTTAGCCGTTGCGTTTTTGTCATTGGCAGATTAAATTTGAGGTTTCTTGTCTGCATGTTAACCTCAAAGATTTGATTGTGCATGGGTTCATTTAAAAGCCTTGATTTTTAACAAATAAGTATATTTCTAATACTGGTATCTATAGTTTGTCGAATTCTGTTGAATTTGGTTTTATCAAATGTTTTGGCTTTGTTTGCATATTGGTATAGGTGAGTTTGCTTTAATAACTTTAAGATGATATCATGGTGGGGCTTAGAGCTTGAAAATGAGGAACCAAAATATGTTGGTTGGGTAATGAGTGAATATTTGGATGTTGAGGATATCTTATCCAATTTTGAGTTGAATGATTATATTAATGAACTGAGGTACAACTTAAGTTGTAAATTTAGTATTCAGCCACCTAAAAATGGCATTTTAGGAGATATTAAAAAGGACATGGCTCTTTCAGTTTGGTAAGTCTTGACAACATGGGGCTGTTTTGAAAGTATATGTTCACATGCCTAAGGAGGAATCTTGTTCAACTTTTAATAAAGGGGTTGCTTTTAATGGTTCTGTTGCTCCTCCAAACACCGTCGCTCCTTCAAACACTACTGATGCTCCTTCAATCAATGTTTCTACTCCTCACACTGCTGGTCCTTCACACATTGCTCCTCCAAATACAGCTACTCCTGCAGATCCAATCGCTTATCCAACATTCACAATAGTTGCTCTTTCAGATTCATAATCTTCTCCAATTAAAGATTACTCAAGTGAAGCTAGTGATGATTCTGAAGTCAATGACTTCTTTTGGGGGGGGGGGGGGGATGATTATGGCAGTGTTGTACATGATCAGTACATAGACATTAGTAAGGAAAGTAGGTCATTTCAAAGGAGAAAAAGAAGGGAGAAAGATGTTGTTGATACTAAGGATGTACCATGTGGTGATGCTGGGCCAGATCTTGGTTTTTATGAGACTGAAATAGGTAAAAACAAGTGTAGAAGGAAGGCTAGGTAGTGGTGAACCATATTATCCAAGTTCTAATGCTTGTAGAATTGAAACTGATGAAGATGAATGTTGGAACGAAGATAGGGAAGACAGGAAAGTAAAGCTAACAAAAAGGAGACCTAAATCTACAAAGAGTGTGAAGTTTGATAAAACATGTAAAAAATTGTATGGCAGTTGGGTATGATCTTTGAGAGTGGTGATGAATTTTGAGACACAGTAACTAGGTATGCTCTAAAAAAAAAGAGTTCTGATTGAAAAACATGTAAATGAGCAAGGGTGAGGTGCACTAAGGAGATTTGCAGTTGGCTTTTGTTTGCAAGATTGGATAGTGTAAGTAATAATTTTATTAGGCCTTACAATCCAGTTCATAAGTGTGAGAGGGCCTCTAGAAGTTATTTGTGCAATTCTAAATTCTTGGCCAAGGTCTATGAGGATAGAATAACAGAACAACCAAACATAAGAGTATTCAAGTTGCAAGAATTAATTAGGAAGAAATTCAAAGTTCATGTTGGTAAGACCACAACTAGGAGAGTGATACGCTCAAATTATACCTTAAAACTGGTGTAAAGCGGTCGAAGTCCAATATAATAACCCAACGAGGTTGTGGTCGAATCCCACAAGGAATAGGCGTGAAGTGATTACTTTGGTAGTGTGATTCTTAACTCAAATCGTATTTCTATTCCGTTAATGTAACAAGAATATGGGAATTGATTGTGTAATGATTAAATTGTCATAGAAACAAATATGATTAATTAGAGTTGTAATTAATGTGATTAACTAAACCAAGGTTGTGTCCCCGTCAATGAAATGTAATGTTAATGGGTATTAATATGATATATTTCTAATGGAAGGTCCTTTAGATATGCAAATGATTTCTAAATAACTACCCACTATTTTCCAATAGTTGGGTAGTATTTTCTCTTTATGATTTTCCCAAATATAAAAGAGTTGCAATGAAGAGTAATCAATTAATGCCAAATAAAACTCACTTATCCCTAAGTGATTCTATTAAACAAGGTTTAAAGCCTTGAGTCTTTGATATTTACTCCTACCAATTCTAACTCACTTTTCAAAGCTAAGAAAGAATTGATGGCACTTGTTAATGTTTGCAACCACCAACAATAAATGAAGAATTAGAAGTAAATAAATATCAACCAACCATTATATATATATATATATATATATATATATATATATTCAATGTTAAATACCCAATAACTTAACACCCATTTAGGGTCCACAACCTTAGTATTTAAAACTAGCTACTCATACTACAACATAAAGAGATAAGAGTATTTAATGCCATGAATGCTTACAATACACAATATTATTTACTTCTAAAGCTTCCAAAAGAGAGGAATATTCAAAAGGTGTGTTGTAGCTCTAAAACCCGACAAGAATGACCCACAAAACCCAAATAAATCTATATATAAAGGGCTAAAAATCGGGATAAAAAAAAGGACAAAATTTCCCTTTTAGCTCAGCTATGCGACCGCATTCCTGTCGCAGAACAGGTATGCGGTTCGCATTCTTCACAAGACCATCGCATACTTTAAACCCTAGTTTCCAGGTGCCCGCCGCATTGTTGATCTGCGTTCCGCATTGTTGATATGCGATCGCAGAATTGCATCACATTTCTGAGCTGGGCTTCAGGTGTTGGAGGTTTGAGGTCCATTATGTGGCTCGCAGACCAGTTATGCGATCGCATAATGGACTGCATTTTTGCTTTTAAAATTAACCAAACTTTCTGTTCAAGTCTGCGATCCACCTATGCTTTCTGCGGTCCGCATAGAAGATATGCGGTACCTTCCTGTTCCATCTGCGATCGCATTATACTCTTTTCGTCATTTTTTTAAATCTTTTTTCATCTCTTTTCCATGTTCTTGAGTGTTTGATCCTCATGCACTGAAAAAAATCAAAATTCCATAAGTAAAAAAGGTAAATGCTCGTAAAGACAAGTTAAAATCTAAGCAATTTGACATTAAATGTACCGAAATTCTCCGGCACATCAACACCCCCAACTTAAACTCTTGCTTGTCCTCAAGCAACAACAACGACTCTATCCTAACCTAGACTCCAAATACAAGACCGGAAACAGTAATGACCAACGATAGTGTTAAGTGCCAATACCACAAGCATGCATTTTCATTTACTTACCCTTCATGAACAATCACTGCTATTTACAAGGAAACTAATCAACTCGTGAATTTTGAGCCTCGACCAATTTGAAAAAATGTTACTCTCAGCTGAGTGACTTGCATCCGACTTCAAGAACTCAACTATTGTCAAACTTCACAGTTCATGTGCCCTTACCATAAAGAAAGAAGATCCCAACTCCAGATAATAACAATGACAACAACAAGGGACATATTTACACAGACAATCACACTCACAAAGAGTTTCAAGTGTTACGACACATCATACCATAGGCTTGCCCTTGTTTTAATTCGTTGCTTATTTAAGAACATTCGGTTGGAGATACCATAAGGACTTTTTGGCTTGTAATGTAGGCTTAGGGAAATGTTGGATAATCATTTGGGTAAGTGACTACGCCCTCCTTGAACACTACTCACATTTACCTTTCTTGTTGCACTTTGTTTCTTTTTCACACCACATAGCCTCCTTTGCATTTAGTTACCAACATAGAACTACTTGAAATACCTCATTAAATCTATTCAAAGCTCCCATAATTATTTCCATACATGTCACTTTTTCTTTTCTTTTTCTCTTTATATTTGTTTTGTCTTTTGAAGCTTGAATAATTTTCGAATGAATCTTTTGAGGTATGTATTCTACACTCACTGCACAACCTTACCAATCTCCACTTTGACACCAAACTCCTAACTTAGGCTTTTTGCCTCGTTCTCAATATTCAAGGAGGGACGGGTTCAAAAGAGGGAATTATTTTGCAAAAGGGAAAGGTTTGTAATGAGGTGACCAAAGAAAAGGTTCAAGGCTCAAATGGGGTAGCTAGTGATAATATCTATACAATGGTGGCGCGAAAGGCTAGCGGGGTTTCCAAGTAACACAAAGATTGCCTAAGTTCATTTCTCCAACCAAACATAATTATCATCACCATTGAAAAACCAACCGGGCAAGTTCTAGATGACAAAAGTAAACACAAGAATTATTGATACAAAATCTAACACACATGACACATGATTGTTTGGCTCAACATAGTTTTAGCTCATGAGTCAAGGCTTGAAAACATGCAGCTTTCATCATATTTACATGTATAATTCCAAGTACACATAGAGTCAAAAAGCGAGCCTCAAGTTCACATAGTTGATTTCCTCTTCAACACAAGATACTCTTTCTTTGTTTTTTTATCATCAAGGAAGGGTATATATTATTTACAAACACACATGCTTGAGACTAGACACTTACACCAGATTGGTCAATCCGTTTCATCCTAGTGCCATGGTTCTACTATTACACCCTTGGAAAAGAACCCAACGAAGAAAAACCCAGGAGGATTCATTTCTAATTACTACTATACTTGGTTTCATTATTTTTTTTAATGTTTTTTTTATACGTACACAGATAGCATATTTAAGAGGATAATACAAGTTAACGGTCAACAACATAAATATGTACAAGAGTTTTACCGACAAACTTGAAAGATCACATATAACACAAAGGAAAAAACAAGTAGAAGAGTTTTAGGAATGCATAAGTTTTCACAAAAGCTATAAACATACAAGACTACCCTACCACCACCCCCAGCTGAAGACCATGCATTGTCCCCAATGCATAGAAAAATATGTAAAAGTAGAGTCAGGGGCTCCCTGGGGCACACTAAGCGCTATGGGAGTCAGTAGCCTACAGGGTGTTCGATGGGTCAATGATGGCCAGTGGAATTGGGTCTGCCACAGGCCCAGCTGGTGCAGAAGCTGGAGAAGGGGTCTGAGAGCTACTGGCCCCACCCGCTGATGGTGGAATGACGGATGATGTGACTAGAGCGGCTTTGTCAGCTAAGGATCTCTGAATTGCAATCTGCATCTGAGCAGTCTCTTCCTCCTCCCCAGCTGTAGTGACGGCAACCCCCTTTACCTTATCCCGAGGGCCCGCATCGTCATATCACCATGAGTCGATCGCCTCCTCGTCAGTCTCCTCACACTCAGACTCTGTTGAATACACGAAATCCTCTTTAGAGGGTGTAGCATCTAGTGCAGAGGGAGGTGGGGGCTGAGAGACTCCCACAATTAGGGCTTCCTGGGTTGTCATCAGTGTAGAGAAGTCAAGGCCCAGCCCAATCTCAGTAGTGCCTGCTCCCTGCTCACCTTCCTTGGGAAGGAAGGAAGAGAAATCGAACTCCAAATTTTGCAGCTTGTGGAGATCAGTCTTCATAGTGGAC